>JACXGM010000828.1:0-63324 GCA_016801145.1 Umbra pygmaea
ATATCTCTTTAAAGAATAGTGGATGATCTTTATTTGGACCATATAGGTTAATGAGCCATATCTGTTTCAAGTCAATTACCATCTTTAATATGATCCATCTACCTTCAGAATCCAAAATGACATTTTCCACATTTATATTAGTATTATTTTTAATTAATATCATCACCCCTTTCGAGTTTCTTTGTCCATGGGAGAAATATGCTTCCCCATCCCATTCCTTTTTCCAATAAGCTTCATTTAAAGCTGTTGAATGTGTTTCTTGTAAACAGTAGATATTGTATTCCATTCCTTTTAACCAGGTAAATACTGCACGTCTTTTCTTGTTATCTGCTAATCCATTACAATTATAGCTGGCTATACTTATTTCTCCAGTTACCATACTGTGATCCTTAGTTCCATTTTATTTATCTCAATATACTTTTTTAAAACCACCTTTGCGACATGGCTTAAATATTGCTTGTCTTTGACTTCACCTGTCTTTGTTTATCCACTCATCTCGCTACTTAAACTGCTTTTCAGTAGAACGAAACTGGTAGCCGTAACAGTGATAGATAGAGGGAGAGTAACCATAATGTTTTACAATGAAACAATTAAAGACCAGGACATTGAAACTTGGTTGGCTCGTCATACCAAGGTGGAGTCAGATGCTCAGTGTAGCACGGATGAGGATGGGGTGTGGACAGGTGCCAGGAAATGGTCAAACTGAGGAGGGACGAAACCGGAGCAGTCATCCATCTACCCAACAACATCACACTTGGGCACAACAGGGGTATTACAATGACATGCCCAAACTGTGCAGGAACTGCAGCTCCTTACTCCATCTAGCCGCAGACTGCACAGTAACCAGGTGCAAGACATGTAGAGGGGAGTATGATACAAAAGACTGCACAGAGGAAAGGAGGTGCAATCTCTGTGGTGACAGGGGACATGTATTCATAGAATGCCCGACATCCTACGCCACCAAGACCAGTCACCAGAGAGAGGCACATCCGGACCACAGAGGAAGACCACCACCAGAGGGACCAGCACTGGGGCCAGCCTCAGCACCAGAGCCAGCACTGGGGCCAGCCCCTGCACCAGAGACAGCACTGGGGACAGCACCAGGACCAATGCCAGCACCCGGGCCAGCACCAGGATGAGAACCAGCACTTGGGGCCAGCACCAGGACCAGAGCCAGCACCGGGGCCAGGACCAGGGCCAGCACTGGGGCAAGCACCAGGACCAGTGCCAGCACCAGATTCTGCACCAGGACCAGAGCCAGCACCGGGGCCAGCACCAGGACCAGAACCAGCACTGGGGCAAGCCAGAGCCAGCACCAGAATCTGCACCAGGACCAACACAACACCGTTTAACAAGGTCAGACATGACATCACACCCCGAATCAACAGATGCACCGGAGTCACCCTACTGTTTAGCACCAGAACAAACCTCTGAATCTGAATCAACAGATGCACCGGAGTCACCCTACTGTTTAGCACCAGAACAAACCTCTGAATCTGAATCAAACACAGACAGTGACTGCACGTCCCTTCCAGGTTGGAACCACTGGTCTCACCACTGTCCACATCCCAATCCCCACCGGAAAAACCAGATTCACCACCAGCCATAACACAGGACCAGCCATGTAAACAGACCGCACCATACAGTAGGAAAACAATCAAATTGAACGAGGAGGAGCAATAAAACCCAAAACATCCCAGACCCCAGCGAAAGACCCCACACAGCCCGGAAATAGAAAGAAGAAGAGAACAGCGGGCAGCATACCGACAAACAAGACGATTAATAAAAACAGATGCCCAAAGAGTCAGGCCTTGGGCTCCACCCAGCCAGCTCCAAACACACCCCATATCCCGGTCAGCATCCCACCCATTTACAGTAGACAACCGGCACAGAAAAAAAACCTCAGACGATACCCACGGAACAGTTTTTAATAGGCCCGGCAGTAGCAGTGGACTGACATTGGTTTTAAGGACACTTTAAATGTAAAAAGTGTGTGTCATTAAGGGTTGGGGAATGTATATTTTGGGATGTTGTGTATTTTCTAAGTTTAAGTAGGAAAGTATAATGTAGGACGAATGTCAATAAGGTATGAACGATTGTGTAAAAAATGTATGAAAGAAAAGGTAAAAGTAAATATATAAAAACCAAATAAAAACAACTCATCTCTCTCAGCTGCTCCTTGTCATTAATCAGTGTGTGTATATCTGTTTCCCTCTGCCCCCTTGTCTTTGTCCTTCATTGTATCTATGTTCCAGATATGATAAGCTGTGGAAGCGCTTCATTGTTTTGTTCACCAGTAAAAGTAGATTATTCAGGGGGGTCCGTGTGCAATGTTGCTGCATTGCAGTACAGTCTACGTCGCGATGGTCGTGGGTTCAAGCCCGACCATGGGTTCTCTGACTTTCCTCAGGCCCCCTGCACGAGGCAGCGCAAAATTGGCATAGCACATTTGGGTTAGATAAGTCAGAAAAGTCTATCCTACCATATCGCTCATCAGCGAGTCCTCGTGTTCAGATCGGGCGCCTGTGAATTCAATATCGGAAGTATAGTCAGTGAACATAATCATCCCATGCATGATACAACTAAAGGCTTCCGTGTTGGGTGAACAGTGCGAAATGTGGTTGGATGAACCATGTGTGTGCCCCTCGTCATCCCACAGATCTGTGCAAGGAGTTGCGGAGCTCCTGACAAGGCATAAGAAGTAGATTTTTCACCTTGCGTCTGTTTCTGCCTCGGTCTCTCAAGCTACGTCATTACCATTAAACTATGCATGGTCGTGTAATGTCGTTTTACAGGAACATTTGCTAAAGAATATGTGGCCATATATTATTGGATAGTGAACAATTTATAGGTCTATTTGGTGTCAAATGATTGCCTCTTTGTTGAGTTCCACCATACATCTTAAGGGCAGAGTTTACCCACTCACCCTTGAGAATGTCTCTCAGACGGGTGTACCAATTCCCTCCCTTCCCTCCCTGCTCCCTGCCCTCTGTTTTTTTGGACAGAGGCATTCCAGACCACTGTTGGGTCTGCTTAATTTCAGGTCAGCCTTAGGCTTAGAGAAAATACCATCATTGATGCAGTTAATTACAGAGCAGTGAGAAACTTTCAGGTTTTTGCTTGAATTTACTGGAAATGTTTAGGCTACTCTAGATTATGATGATTTTTATTAGAATGACAAAGTGAGACCACTTTCTGTACTTGAAGGCTACTATAGGCTGGTTACTTGAGGTATCTTATCTTGATATTTTTGTCAGCAGTGAACCAAGGGATGTTCACCAATGCCCCATTTTGAATCCAGGATATGGATATATGTAAAAATTGTATTCTTTAAATATGTTCACTGACTCTAAAAATGGGTTCATTTATCCACCTCAAAAAGCAAATTAAATCTGTTCTCATAATTACTATTTCTCACAAATAGTTGAATTGCAGCCTCCAGCCTGTTTCTCCTTGAGCTGGTTAGAACCTCCATCTTTTGTGCCCATCTGTCTCTAGCAACAACTTTACAGGAAAAGTGCATGGAAAACCATTTCAATGGTTCCAATATCAGCAATATGAGTGGTTTTAATTGCTTTTGAGTTGGCACAGGGAAAACGTACTGTTTAAGGTCCTTTTGTAACCCAAATTCCATTCACCATGGTAAATAATAGCATGGATTATGTCCCTAGATAACAAGTTTACCTGTACCTATATGGACACATAGAACTGCTTCCTGCCTTTGTGCAGGAATGTCCTTTGTTCTAGAAGAGTATAGGTCTAGGTGGGGGTTGGTATTCAGAGGACCTTAAAACCCCATCAGATTTATCTCAGTGTATGCACGTGCTGTATTGTAATATGCCACATTTAAAATAATCTACTGGTAATCATTTATCAGGTTATTTTGAATGAAAATATACAGATCAGTTGTAGCCGATGGTTAAAGCCTACGGTGACTATCTTTTTCAATTTATTCAATGAAGATTTTGGGGGAGGGCTAGTGCACACTGTGCGCATGCCTGAGGAGAGGGCGAGGAGAAAAACTATTTTTTGCTTTCTTGAGGGGACTGAAGCATTTGGGTAGCGAACAAGTAAGAGCGAACAAACCCTAACCGACCGTTAGGACCCGCCACAGCTCCTGTCAGAGAACGCACAACGGCTGACAAAGGGTGGAAATTGCCTAAAAAATGTTGATATTTCACATTGCGACCCTGATTTGTAAGTTTATTTGTTAAACGGTTTTTTATAACGCATGCTCACAATTGAGATATCTTAAAGTGCATAATAATTACCTTTGCATGTAATGAAGGAAATACTTAATATTCTTTCGGGATATGAGTTAATCAAAAGTTTTAATAGTAGCTTAAACTTATCGTTAGTTTTAGATCAAGTGGAATTATTTATGTAGCATCCTTTTTTATCAATAAGCATGACAAAATGTGTTAATATTGTGTTTTCACAATATTTTTTTATTATTATGTAGGCTTGTCATGTTTTAAGGAACAGACAACAAAAGTTCAGGACTTTCAGAGTAGACCCTATTATTTACACAAATACTTCTAGCTACTTATTTTATCTAATAAGCCACAGTTATTTTATATTTTACAATGAAACACGAATCCAACACCTGTCTTGAATTAATCCTATTGTTCAACTGTGGTTCCTTGTGTAGCAGCAGGGACGTGCATCCTTGCCCAATTGCCCGAGTTCAGCGATGTGTGCACGGAGGGAAGTTGCTATCCGGCCACGGGAGACCTTCTCATTGGCAGAGCCCACCAACTCTCCGCGAACTCTACGTGCGGTCTCCACCGTCCAGAGCCGTTTTGTATAGTCAGTCATTTACAGGTAAATGCGCCGGGCAAAATAAAGAGCATTTCATACTAGGTCTATGGTGTTATAAGCATAACCTATATTATTATTCAACATTTCACCAGCTTCATATGGTCATGACACGTTGAGAACAGTGAATGGTCATACTAGTGCTGTTGAGGTTGTCGTGCTCCGTTTTATTTCGTTATAAGGCACCAGTGCGTGTAAGTAGGCTACCGATATTCATGATAAACCTGCCCTGATTTGCGGTGCCTCCCGGCATTTCGGGTTTCATTCATGCATGAAGGGGAGAGAGTGAGATCAATACATAGGATAATTAAAGCATTTCTGAAACTGCTAACCTGAGGAGTGTTTGCTTTTGTGAAAGTTAAATATATCTGTTAAGACTATGACATAATAAGGATTGTTACTTTTTCTTGTATGAACTATGGGGGAATTCCGGAGTAGTCTGGACTACTACGAAACCGAGGCCGGCACATTGCGAATGAGTTTAACTTACATTGCGCACGAGGTTAACTCACATTGCACATGAAGTAAACATTAATTACATTCAAACATTTAATTATAACATTTAATTTAAACTGCAAGTAGAGTGTTCGTGTTTATTCCACTGAAAAATCATTGCAAGCTCAAAATTGTGTTTTTTACTGTGTCTGTTAACCAGAGTCTTTTATGTATTTACAGTAAACAGTTTTCACTCTCGTATATCTTTATCTACTTTCTCATATAAACATGTTTTAAAAAGGTGTTTTAGAACACAATATCATAATCTGATATCAGTGTAGAAAAAAAGTTAAGAGATAAAAATTCTAATGCAATAGTAGTTAGTTTCGAGTGTTTTGGGGACACATTCATATTATATTGTACTAATAAACTGCAACAGCCATGCTAATAAGACAACACTTTCATAAACAATGATTTGTTTGATTACCTAAAGGAATAGTTTAAACTAAAATGTAAATATACTGCCTCATAAAAATGGGATGACTTCCCCTTTAATCTTGCCTGGGCAACTTGGCTTTTAGATTATAAAACAGCTGTATATTTTACAGTAAATCTGTTGGGGGTTGAAAATATAAATCTGAAACTCCAACTATCCCTTGGGGTTTACTTTTGCATACAAGGACTTCCTTTCAACTGTGTTTTCTTACACTCACCCTTTTCCGATGTGACCATAGGGCGGGAAAGATGTTTGGGATTTTTGAAGGATTGGTTTGGAAGTCACACAACTCTCTGAATTGTCTAGACCACTTCCTGACTCAGTCACAGAATTACTTTCGAAGCATTTCTTAAGGTTCAGATCAACAAAAGTTTTTTGGAAAGCTTAAAGTGAATTAAATATGCTTGTACCATCAGCTTGAATGGCTATCGGTTCTTTGTGCTGGTCTGGTACACATTAAATGGCTACACATATGTAAACGTCTAAACAATCTGTGTAGACCATCTGTGTATTTGTAAGTTCTCAGACACTTGGGAGCAACTATCAAATTATTTTGTTCTCCTTCAAAATAACATACTCATTGTAGCTTGCTTGAAAGTTAGGGTATGTTAAATGTTTTGCTTACCAATGTGATTGTAGTTGACTTACTCACAATCTGTTTCCTTATATCTCCTGAATTAGTTAAAATCTGTCTGGTTATCTGAGGGAGAACAAAGGTACAAGATGGTGTCAGTCCAGATGTGTAAGACATAGGCCAGATTAAGTACATTGTTCTGTTTTATCAGCATTGTGAATCTTTACATATGTCTGGACTGCATCCACCTATATTTAATGTTTTAGAAATGTAAAAGTACTGATTATCGTGTGTTGAGAATTAGCTGTAAAACGATATTTCTTGTTCGCTCAAACGTTTTAAGATAGACATCTTCATTCATCTATCAATGAATATGTGTGACGGGTGAACCATATGGTGTCAGTAAAACATGTGATCCTCCAACAGGGAGATGATTACTACTCTATCTACTGTAATTCAGGTTTATTGTGTCAGGCTTTAAGCACGCTGTTGCACAGTCTGAATGTAGGTTTAGAGTCTTGTAAAGTTGTTTCTTCTCTACTGTGGCGAAAGAACGTTGGAAGAAATACGGATGGGGCTGTGTTTGAAACCTATCAGCAGCTGTACACATTCACAAAATCACATGCACAAACACACACTGTGTTCTGAACATCTGTTGGCCGAAGGAAACTTCCATTGTCAGCAGCCTTATATAATTTTTCACAGATGAGATCAGTGCAAGACAGTCTCGTCATTTTGAAGTGGTTAAGTGCCTATTTCACTCAATCACTCATTTCAGCATCTATAAATTCTCTTGGTTAAAGGCCCCGTTTTCAACCACTGGTGTATGAATGGGTTCTGTAAAGAAAGTCCTTGAATTGGTAACCCAAGAAGCCCACTGACATTTTTATCCCTCTTTGTGTCACGACCTTCTCAGGAGGAGAAGAAATGCTTTGTGTGCGACTCCACCGACGAGTACGTCAAGAGCATGAATGACACTACTGGCCACCGGGTGGAGAATGTCGTGACCACGTTCGCACCCAATCGCTTGAAAACCTGGTGGCAGTCTGAGAATGGTGAGTTGTAGTGATAAGAGGGGAGCGATGAAAGGAAGTTGATTTATTTAAAGGTGACTCTCCTTTCGTTCAGTTTGTTTTCACCCTCCAATCTTTAGGTAACCCCTTCAGTCACTGTGGGAGAAGATGAAAGGAAAAAGCCCTAATGGTCTACTTAGACAATAACCTGTTCTAAACTTTGGAATGACAGGATTAACTTGGTGAATAATTACCTAGGTAGCTGTTAGAGGAAACTGGGTTAACATAATGTTTGCACCAATTGATGGATTTTAATGAGGTCATTCTTACCATGTGATTGGTGAACATAATTAATTAGTATTTTTGAAGCATTGTTAATGCTTTAAATCCATACAGTGCTTTGATAACAATTCAACTATCCCAAATATATCTTGAAGACCCAACCAGTGTTGTGCCTTGAAAGAGTTAACTCCCCTCGCAAATGCTGCAAGTATATTCGATCCAGAATGTACTTCCATGAGAGTTTGTGGATATTGGGAGGTTTGTCGTAAGAAAAGGCGCTGGGAATATTTCTCCGGATGAGCAAAAAAAGAGGTTAACAGTGGAGCAGCCAACTCGACAGCTGGGCTTAAGAAAAGATGGAATGTTCTGTCATAATCCACACATTACTGTACCGTTCTGCTCCAAGACTTGGAAAGGAAGTCCCAGTCCAAAGCACAACTGTATAACATACTAGTGCAGAGGAGGTTTCCCCCAAACTGACAGTAAGACTACAACCCAACTGTCCCATTGTACAATATATTAGACCAGCAAAGTCCATTAGGGCTTAGATGTCCATCAGGTTTTGTAAAAGAATAAAGTCTGAGAAACGTTTTATATTCTCCTAAACAGAACATTAATACATTTTCAATTTGTGGCATGGTGTTATTCTTATAGCAAAAATAAAGATTTTTAAACTGTTAAGTGGTTATTTGCTGTTTTAACATGCAGTCTGTGGTTTTTAGCCACATCTCAGCAGCTATGTGAATAACGAAAGAAAAAACAATCCCTTGTTGTATACTACAGCAAAGAATGTCAGGAATCAGAAAGGCGTCAGACTTTACTGAAGGTTATCAACCGTTTGTTGGGAGTGATGAGGAGGTAAAGAATACAGTTCTGGTCCAGTGGAAGCATGGTGTAATGTACAGTTAACCTTTAAAGCTAGGGTTATGCTTGTCTCCAGTGGAACTCTGCACAGATGTTGTTTATTCCCCGTCTCCTTCCTCTCTCATCCGTTTCCCCCTCTATGACCATCACTTCCTGGAATCCTCTCTTTACTGCATCGGACGCTGCCTCCTCCCCCTCTCACTCCTTTCTTTTCTTTCCCTCTTCCGCCCCTCGTCCTCCCCAGGTGTTGAAAAAGTGACCATCCAGCTGAACCTGGAGGCGGAGTTTCACTTCACCCACCTCATCATGACCTTTAAGGTAACCAATAAGAGGCCAGGTCAGAGAGCGCGCTGTGGGGGAGTGGGGGTAGTAGACTGTAAGGAATGCTGGCTGGCCCGCCTCAGATTGTGACAAGGTTTGGCCTCCTGGGAGGTCTTACACACACACACACACACACACACACACACACACACACACACACACACACACACACACAGATATATACACACACATCCCCCCCAGCTGTGTGTGAGCATTAGGAATGTGGAGCAGACGGCCCACTGATGAGGTTACTCGTTTAACACAGATCTGGTCTGTAGCACTGAGCTCATAACTCTTTTGTGAAGCAGACGATATTTGAGTCAGCTGAAAATGCTTAAATTTACTGGGACAGATCTACCCAAAGAGTATGTAGCTTCTGACACCAGTATCTTCACCTTCTGGCCATGGAAGTGTTAACACGAACCCCATCCCCCGCAACACAAATCTACCCCCTAGGTGGAAGTTGTACGTTCAGAATAACTGTACCATTGTCATGTTGGCTGTTTGCTACCTTAGTGTGTGTGTATAAACCAAAGGTTAATAACTATGGTCTCTCTTCCCTGAAAGACCTTTCGTCCTGCTGCCATGGTGATCGAGCGCTCGGCTGACTTTGGGAACACCTGGCTCGTGTACCGTTACTTTGCCTACGACTGTGAGTCGGCCTTCCCCACCATATCTCCAGGGCCCATGAAGAAGGTGGATGATGTCATCTGCGATTCCCACTACTCTGACATCGAGCCGTCGACCGAGGGGGAGGTTTGTGTCTTCGTTGGCATTTGAAGTCGTTAATTCTCTGTGTGCTGCTAACTAATCACATGCTGTATGCCATGATATAGTGTATAGGTTCAAAGAAGAAACGAACCACAGAAAAAAGTCTAGTCCCAATGACTGTAGCCTCTTCTGTCTGTAGGTTATCTTCAGAGTTCTGGATCCAGCTTTCCGTATTGAAGATCCCTACAGCCCCAGAATCCAAAGTAAGGTCCACTGATAATTAGTACCTGACTGTTGTAAATAGATAACAAAGCAAAAAGTATTTAATATATTGGTTACATTGGTTTATAATTTTTTGCATACATACGTAGCCCCTCCTTGTGCCTTTCTGAGTACATGAGCCCTTCTTATTATATTTCCCATTTTAGCGCATATACAGGCTTTGTGTTGCCTATCATCCAACTGTAAAAAGGCCTTAGGGCTAACCAGCTACACACCAACGTCTAACACATGTCTGTTAATGGTTTTAGACATGTTGAAAATCACTAACTTGAGGGTGAAGTTCACTAAGCTGCACACCCTGGGGGACAACCTACTGGACTCTCGCATGGAGATCAAGGAGAAGTATTACTACGCCGTCTACGACATGGTTGTCCGCGGTAACTGCTTCTGCTACGGACACGCCTCCGAGTGCGCCCCGGTTGACGGAGCGGGGGACAGCGTGGAAGGGAAGGTGAGATCCCACTGATAAGGTCGTGATCCGTTACGTGGGCCACATGCCTGCCATCACCAAAACTCCGACAGTTTGCCTTGGTGCCGAAGAAGTGTAGTTGATTTAAGTTTTGTGTTCTGTTGTAGGTTTGGTGTCCTTATGTGTTTGGATGTTGGCCGTGTGTGTGTACAACGTGTTTGCATGTCTGTTTTTCACAGTTTGCGAACAAGTGTTTGTGTCGCTGAAAGTGTGTGTGTCTGCATCTGAGTGTGTTTTGGACTCTATGGTCAACGTGTGTGTGTGTGTGTGTGTGTATGATGCATTAAACTCTGCTTTTCCTCTGAAGCTGATTTGTACAGTGATTATTAAATATCTCACATTACGTCGTCTTAAAAGACAAGTCAAGGTAGAAACCAGTCATACCATGTTAGGTTTGTTCATTCTAACTGGAGTCTCTGTGAGCATTTGTCCCCTCAGTTTAACACAAACCAGATGAAAGCTAGCTTGACACTGTAAACATGTCCTGCTGCCATCTGGAATGGTGAAACTAAGATGTAGCTGGAGGAAGGAAACAACTTCACAACGACTTTTCCTTTTGTTTATACTCCCCCCTTGCTTTTACACTGAAGTCTCAGATGTAATTCACAGTTATGGCCAAGGGAAACAGAGTCCAACTGTCTATTCCATGAGAGGACATATTCTCTGCATAGTAGTAGTTAGGTCCCATTTACCTCTTTCGGTGGAGCATTCTGCTTACAATGGCAGAGCTGTAGGTTTGATTTCCACATGGGGAACATGTATGCACTCAATACTGCAAATCAATCTGGATAGCAGGGACTGTCAAGTGAATGTAAAATGCCCCTGGATTATTAAATCTTGTATAAGGCCAGTAAAATAATTGAACAATTACATTGAAGCAATTTAGCAGATGCTGTTATCCAGAGTGACATACTGCTAATGCATGTGTGTCCAGAAAGCTAGGATAAACAACCAAACCACTTACTAAGTGCTTGTTACATTATGAAGTAGCTATCAGCAAAGGTGGAAATCCAAAACCTATGCACGTTCCATAGTGAGGGCATGTTCACTGATTGTAACTTGGTACAGCTCTGTCTGTAGCTCACCAGTGTTTCGTTGGGATTTCATCCAGGTCCACGGTCACTGTATGTGTAACCACAACACCATCGGGCTGAACTGTGAGAAGTGCCAGGACTTCTACCACGACCAGCCCTGGAGACCGGCTGAGGGACGCAACACCAACGCCTGTAAAAGTAGGCCACTACGATTCTTCTTATTGAGCAATAACATAGTTTGAGTCCCCTTTCATGTCATCGCATGTGATAAAAGGGCAGCATTTTTTTGCTGACACCATATCCAATCATTCAGCTGCCATTTTGAAAACAGAATGGCTTTGAGTCCGACTACTCTTCAACCTTTTAGAGTAATTATCTCTTCCTCTGAGGATTCTACAGTAGGAATGTGGATCCGGTTCTGCTCTTTACAGAGTTGGCTATTCTCAGCTCGATTCCTACTTGTATGTAGAATGTTTCCACCCATCCATCTTTTAAAGATGCTCTGATATCATCAACCTGATAACAGAGCCCATATCTCTGCATGGTAGTTCTCAACATCTCGGATTAAATGAACAATTTAAATAAACAATCTACATGTCCTAAGGAGGGGATAGGCTGGCAGCTATACATTATTTTCTTTAGCTTGAGAGTGATATGTCAGTAAGCAATAGAGTGGTGTTTACTTTCAATACATTTGAATTCCATCCAGGTTACTGGGCCATGCAGAACAAACCAGCGCCCTGTTGAACAGTGATAGCCAAGGTTATGTGGCTGCTAAGAGGTGGAACTGTAGGATGTCAATGATGTAGTGTTTCTGTGCCAACTATGTTTTTTGTTTCGTTTTGCTAACCTACCATACATAGTCCAGAACAGGCTACATAAAGCAATATAAATGTAAGCGACATCCTGGGGGAGGCCTGCAACTAGCTCTGTATAAACTCTGTGTATGATAAATACATGCGTAGAAGCTTCTGGATTTTCATGGAAATGTATATTTCTTCCTAAAACATCAGAGACCGAATCAGCACTTCTTTCCCTCATGGTTTCTCTCTCTCTCTCTCTCTCTCTCTAAGAGTGTAACTGTAACCAGCATTCCGACGTGTGCCACTTTGACATGGCCGTCTACGTCTCCACGGGCAATGTCAGCGGTGGTGTGTGTGACGACTGTCATCACAACACTATGGGACACAACTGTGAACAGTGCAAACACTTCTACTACCAGCACCCAGAGAGGGACATCCGTGACCCCAACATCTGCGAACGTAGGTTGAAACCTGAACTCCAACCCCCTCTAAAACTCTACTGCCCTCATCTGTCCTCTACGTCCGCTGTCCTCCTACGTACCCTGCCCTTTCCCGTCTATCAGTCAGTCTTTAATAAACATATATGGCCCAGTTTCCTGGCCTCCCATCTGGCTCTTTGATCCTACCTCTGGGGTCTGGATCTGAGACACAACACCTGGGCTTTGAAACCGTATCAGCCAAACCAGCCCATGTGTCAAGGCTGTCATGGATCTAGGTAGACGTTTACCTCAGGCCACGGGGGATGCCTTGACCCTCTATTTAGAACGTCATCATATTTCGCAATCTTGTATTTTTTATGTTTTGAGGTATTGAGTCGAATAGTTCAGTTGCAAGTAGCATCCAACAAGCACATACATTCTTGAAAAATGAAGTAACATTTTGAATAACCTTGAGAGAATACAGTGTGTACCATTTTTTTCCTTATCTAGAGATCTTTCATTGGCCGTGTCCGTGTTCTTGTTAAGTTAGACCAACATTCCAGGAATGCAGCTTTCTACTCCACCAGTTCCACACCCAGTAGTCCATTTTACGTCAGTACCCATAACTCTGTGTTCCTGCTGCCCCCTCTGTGCCTGTAGCCTGTAACTGTGATCCAGTGGGCTCTTTGAATGGAGGCATCTGTGACAGGATGACCGACGTGTCGTCTGGACTGATTTCTGGCCAGTGTCGTTGCAAGCCCAACGTTGAGGGAGAACGATGTGACCAGTGTAAACAGGCTCACTATGGCCTAGATGATCACCCTCAGGGATGCCTTGGTAAGAACACACACACATGCACACACACGCACACACACACACACACACACACACACACACACACACACACACACACACGGCACACATGCACAAACACACACACGCACACCACATGCACACACGGGTGCACAAACACGCTCACACGCATGCACACAGACATGCACACAGACATGCACACAGACATGCACACAGACATGCACACAGACATGCACACAGACATGCACACACACATGCAGACACACATGCAGACACACATGCACACACACATGCACACACACATGCACACACACATTCACACACTCGCACACACATGCGCACACACACATGCACATGCACACACATAGACACACACACATTTTCTTTTAATATCCATCCTGTGGTTTTTCTCAGCTTGCACCTGTAATGCCCTTGGTACAATTCCTGGGGGGAGCCCTTGTGACACCGACTCAGGAGACTGTTTTTGCAAGCGCTTGGTGTCTGGCAGGGACTGCGACCAGTGCGTGGTAAGAAACTCAACTCTTATGATTTGTGACTTTGTGCATAATCCTCAAAATCAAAATTTCCTTTAACCGTGTGATGCTGAGAGACTGCTGACTAATGATATAATGTTAGGTAAGTGATGAGCCATATAGTTATACATCTTTATATTCTGTAAGTGGTTTGGTGGCTTTGTCACCGAGGCTGTAAATCCTTGGGCACTGATGTACCAGTCTCTCCCTCAGAAATGGTCTACATCAGCCTACAGCCTGGTGACATCTGTTATAGTAAACATAGTGGGGGGTCTTTAACAACGCGTCATTAAAGGGATGTTTTTTACAACGTGTGTGTGTGTATACTTCTGTTTCCACAGCCTCAACACTGGGGACTTAGCAATGACATGGATGGCTGCAGACCATGTGACTGTGACCTGGGCGGAGCTGTCAATAATGAGTGGGTTCAGAATTTAAATTCCTCTCTGTTACTGGTACAGGTGTCTGCCAATATTTTCTCCATAGTTGCCTCTTTGACACTGCCAGCTGTTACCTTGAACACATCACAAATATTTTAAACTGCTAAAACTTTGTTGATGTGTGCGACGTTCCCTCTGAGACTCAATTATAGTGTCTTTGACATTCCTTCTATATCTCTGTTGACCTGTGTTTGACATTCCCTTTGAAACTCTATTGACGTGTTTGTGTTTGTGACGTTCCTTCTGAGACTCCATTGAAGTGTGTGTGACATTCCCTCTGAAACTCCATTGAAGTGTGTGTGAAATTCCCTCTGAGACTCCATTGAAGTGTGTGTGACATTCCCTCTGAGACTCCATTGAAGTGTGTTTGACATTCCCTCTGAGACTTCATTGAAGTGTGTGTGACATTCTCTCTGAGACTCCATTGAAGTGTGTGTGACATTCCCTCTGAGACTCCATTGAAGTGTGTTTGACATTCCCTCTGAGACTCCATTGAAGTGTGTGTGACATTCCCTCTGACACTCCTCCCCCTTGTGACTACAGCTGTTCCCAGGAGACAGGTCAGTGTGTGTGTAGAGAACACATGCTGGGTCGGCGCTGTGACCAGGTAGAGTCGGGCTTCTACTTCATCGCTCTAGACCACTATACCTACGAGGCAGAAGACGCCAAATTTGGACCTGTGAGTCACCTTTAACCTGTGACCCCAATATGGCTTACTTCCTACTCCTCCTAGTTGGTCCCTACTAATAATTTTTGTCTCTATTCTTTTTTTTCGTTTTCACTTTCTGTTCCGTCTTTTTTCGGTTCTCTCTCTGCTCTCTCTCACTCTGTTGTTCTCTCTTGGTTCCTTTTCTCTCTTCCGGTTCTGTCTGTCTGGATTCCAGGGTGTAACAGTAGTTCAGAGGTCCCATCCCCAGGACCGGAGTCCCACCTGGACAGGAATAGGCTTTGTCAACGTTCCAGAGGGGGCCTACCTCGAGTTCTCCATCGACAACATACCTCACTCCATGGAGTATGACATCCTCATCCGCTACGAGCCCCAGGTTAGCCTCATACATTACATAGCCCTACACATGTGTGTCTGAGGTTTTCTGCCTGTCTTTAATTGTTACGAAATATTGTTTCTGTCACGTGTCAAGTCCTGACCCTTCTGTTTACCTGTTTACCCATGTCTGTTGTTTACCTGCTGCGTTGCCGTAGTTACCAGACCAGTGGGAGGAGGTGTTGATGACAGTGATGCGTCCCAGTGTGATCTCCGCAGACAGCCGCTGTGCCAACACCATGCCCGATGACGACAACCAGATGATATCCCTTCACCCCGGCTCACGGTAAACTGGGTGGAAGGGGGGTAGGGGGTGGGGATGTGCTTGATCACATGCATATTACCTTTAGAACACAGAGGAAATACGAGTGCATTGATAAAAATTAATGCCTTCATTCGCCAAGTTGGCAAATAATGGATGAGTAAAAATGTCATCATTAGGATTGTCATTGTTATAAATCAGTCATTTCCAACAGTAATATACATTTGCAACATTGCTAATGTCTTGGATATATGTTTTTTATTCAAAACAGTTTAAATCCCATTTCAGAGTTGGGGTAGTGTCTAAGCTCCCGAATCTGGACAACATGTCCCCTGGGGACAGCGGTTCAAGCCCCGTCTCATCCAATGTCTCTGCCCTTCCTCTCTGTCTCCCCCTACCTGGTTTCTGTGTCATCCTGTCAATTAAAAAATACATAGAAATCCATGTGTGTTTGAAAACTGACCTGTAGTATATGTGCACACGGTGTAATGTATGTGTCATGTTTGTTCTCATGTCTGTGTAGTAGCTGATCATTTGGTGACTTCCTGTGTGTTGTCAGATATGTGGTGCTCCCCAGACCAGTGTGTCTAGAGGAAGGACTGAACTACACCATCCGTCTGAGTCTGCCCCTCTACTCAGCCCTCAGTGATGTGCAGTCCCCCTACACACTCATCGATTCGGTAATTGCACACACTTTACCACACACACACACACACACACACTTTACCACACACACACACAGCATTCCAGACTATTCTAAGTTGGGATTGATGTCCTGTACAACTCTGTCCAA
The DNA here is from genome assembly GCA_016801145.1 of Umbra pygmaea. Classification (NCBI taxonomy): domain Eukaryota; kingdom Metazoa; phylum Chordata; class Actinopteri; order Esociformes; family Umbridae; genus Umbra; species Umbra pygmaea. The sequence goes on from JACXGM010000828.1 coordinate 16,405, forward strand.
TCGGCAGATTGTGCTAATGCCTCACTGTAAGAACCTGGACATCTTCACTGGTTCTGAGGGAGGTGACGGCATCACCAACAGTGCGTGGGACACGTTCCAGCGCTACCGCTGTCTGGAGAACAGCCAGAGTGTGATCAAGACCCCGTCCACCGACATCTGCAACAACTTCATCTTCAGCATATCTGCTCTGCTCCACCAGGGAGCCAAAGGTAAGACTTCACACTGTTAGTTGTGTATGTACTGGTGTGCTCATGGAATGTAAGTGAGAATGTTTTGTGTCAATTACACCCAGCTGACACTTGATAGCGTTGTTTCCATTTCACTCTGATCAGCCATCGCTCTCTGGCATTCCTCTCCCATCTCCACACACATTACAAGGTTCATTGTTTCTATAAATTATCTGTTTCCGTCCCTTTATTTACCGTTCCTGTAATGCAGGACCACGTGAGCCTCCCTTTAACAGTAGGTTAGCCCTCTGTCTGTACTCCCCTCCTGTGGGAAATTGCATTGTCCCCCGGGGCCCTAAGCTTGATTAGAGGCCTCGTTTACTGACGCACGAAAAACCCAAAAGGGAACTTTCTCAGGTTGCTGTGGCTGTAAACATTCTACCCTGTTCCCTGTTGCCAGTCTTTAGTATATGGATTTGTGCTATAAAACAGATGTTGTCATGATTTTTATATAGATTTTGTCTATATGGAAAGAAAATGGTATTTAAAGGAATCCAGGCAGATGTCTATGTTATGATAATGAATTGTGAGTAAAATGTATAATGTTTATAATTTTTCTATGCATTTTCCAGGAATGCTGCCATTGTGCCTTTAATAATCCCAGCATCACATCCAGTCTTAATAGCATGTGGGGATTATTTGAGGTCTTTTGTGCTGATGTAACACTGATATGCACATGGCTGCAGGTACTCACAAATCTTGTGGTTTAGCAGGTCCCTTTAAAGTCTTACCACAGTCTCAGCAAGTAGATAAGGTCAGGGTGTCTAAACCACAGTCTCCAAGAACTGCGTGCAATAATCGTGTCCGATAGATTAGTTTGCCTATCCTAGATCTGAAAGACCCTGGATTACTTGTATTGGTGTGGTGTTCTCCTAAGCCGTCAAGCCGAAGTGGTTAGAGGCTCTTCAGATGTTCCAGAAGTGTTGTGATTTGTCAGGACAGCACAGAGACTTCAGAGGATAGTGTTGAGGGAGTTGAGCCTTGGGTCAAAGTCTCCAGCACTGAGCGTGTCAGTACCTGTTGCAGGAAGCACTTTGGAGGATGTTCACTAGTTAGAGACACAACACTCACACAAGTGTACATTCATATACAGACACACACGCATATACACAGAAACACACACCCATGCTTGCATGAAATCTCCCTCCACTGACGTGATCCACCGAATGCCACTTCACTCATCTGCTTCCATGTCTCGCTGTCCTCTGGAATGTCTGGTCCTTTTTGTCTCGTTCCACTCATCTGCTGAGGGGAACACGGGCCTTTTGTCACCCTGTCAGCATGATAGGTGTTGTTGATTTTGTATCTCAGTCCAGTGTTGTGGTGCTCGAGTAAAAGGATGGTACGGATTTTCACTACTTGACTTGGGTGTGTTTAGACAGACAGGCAGGGTTGCTCCCAATTGGCTCTACCTTTGATCATACAGATTGTGCATGCGACTTTTCTCTGTAGCTAACCATTCAGCAGACTTCTTTCATTTATCTTTATTTCACCTTACTTCACATGCTATACACAGTACTCAAAATAATCTATTTAGAAAGTCTGCAAAATGAGGTCAGCTGGGGATCGATAAGCCGATTCATCTACCTTGCCACGTCGCTCTCCAGCGACTCCTTCTGTGCAGATCAATTGTGGAAGTGTAGTTGGTGAGCGTAATCATCCCGTACGTGATCTGAATAAAGGCTTCCGTGTTGGATGAGCAGTGTGAAAAGAATCGGCAGCTGGGCGACATGTGGTTGGATGAACCATCCCACAGATCTGTCCAAGGAGTTGTGGAGCTGCCGACAAGGCAGGATTAGAGGGATTTGGGAGGGGAGGAAAATGGGAGGAAAAAAAGAAGAGGTCGGCTAAGAGGACTAGATCAGTGACAATGGTGCATAAATTGAAAAATGATAATTAGCAAGAAGCGTAAAACGCACAGTAATCAGTAAGCAGCTCGGACAATTATGGGGGACAGCAATCTCCAATTTCAGGTCATTTTTGCTGTTCTTGTTTGAATAGCTACCCATTGTGTGGTTAGTACGGTAGTTGGCTGCAAAAGCATTCCACTTGTATTCATTTTCCTTTAAAATGTTGTTTTCTTGCTCAAAATTCACATGATCTAATTTTTATGTTCTGACAAGTTTCAGAGGAACTAAAATAAAGTTCCTTAAATTTCTGGGTCTGTAAAAATCTAAAGATTAACTAACTCTTTGAATACCTAGAACATTTGGGGAGGTTTTTCAACACTTGCAGTAAAACACCTTGTGTACAACAGCAAAAATTGTCACAATTTCAATAGATCATTGAAGTTTGTGTGTTTTAATGGAATTGTAAACCCATTATTTTACAGTTTTTAACACTTGGTCCTGTTTCTCTTACTGTCTTTAACATTTTGTCCTTTGTCTTTCTGAACTCCCAGAATGCCAGTGTGACCCGCAGGGCTCACGCAGCACAGTGTGTGACGCCAGCGGTGGGCAGTGCCAGTGTCGCCCCAACGTGGTTGGCAGGAACTGCGACAAGTGTGCCCCTGCCACCTACCTTTTTGGGCCCAGCGGCTGCAGACGTGAGTTTCACTGGATGAGGCGTTGGCCCTGTCTTCCTGCTTCACAATGGCGGCGAGTCGTCCCAGTACTTACGCCTCTGTTTGCTTCCCCCAGACTGTGACTGCAGTCCACAGGGATCAGAGCATTCATTCTGCCACGAGGCCACGGGCCAATGTGTGTGCGTCCCGGGGGCGTACGGCCGTCAGTGTGACCGCTGTCTGCCGGGTCACTGGGGTTTCCCAAAATGCCGGCCCTGCAACTGTAATGGCCACACAGAGCAGTGTGATGCCCACTCTGGAGAGTGTCTGGGCTGCCGGGAACACACCACTGGGCGCAACTGCGACAGGTCAGCCAGGGATCAATTGTTAAAGAAGCTGCGGATGGGTTTATGTTCTGGATGGCATTATGCATTTAAACTAACTCAGCCTATCCTCTTATCCAAGCATTCATCTTAACTACAACAGAGCTCCATGTGCAATAAAGTCACATAACAAATTTGATGTTTTGCTATGCTAATGCTATGCACCTGTCACCACGTGTTTAGTAGCGATGAGCTACAACAAACCCCTTTCTGCCTTCTCCCTACAGGTGCCTGGATGGTTACTACGGTGACCCCATCCTCGGTTCAGGAGACCACTGTCGGCCCTGTATGTGTCCGGATGGGCCGGGCAGCGGGCGACAGTTTTCAGGAGGATGTTACCGTGGTCTGGGCTCTCACCACCAGGTGTTCTGTGTCTGTAGCCCCGGGTACAGAGGTAGGCAGCCCATAAATACTGTCTGCAAAGATTTATAGGGCACCATGTCAGCTAGCAGAGTAGGGCAGGATGACGTATTTCATAGAGATACTGCACAAACTTGTTTCTAAGCGAACAGTGTTATTGTTTGCATTGGTGCTACAGAGTGACGGTCAATGATGTGTAGTTTGCTGCACAGTCTAAACTTGTCATACACACCTGTTCTTGACTGGATTGTTCAGCATATTTTGCTCCTCCCCCTTTCCTCTTCCTGTCTCTTTCCCTCTTCCGTGCAGGCGCCAGGTGTGAAGAGTGCGCCCCAGGTTACTATGGAAACCCACATGAGCATGGTGGACAGTGTCAGCCATGCCAGTGCAACAAAAACATTGACATGTTGGACCAAGAGTCATGTGATGCCAGGACGGGCGAATGTCTCAAATGCCTCTACCACACTGAAGGCAACAGCTGCCAAAGCTGCAAGCTGGGTTACTATGGAGATGCACTCACACAAAACTGCAGAAGTATGTTCTTCAATTCATTTATTCAGCGTTCCCATTTCAGCTCAAAAACAAGACATCTATGTGCTAGCATCTTCTCTGCCATTTAACATGCCAGCGTCTTCACTGCCATCTATGTGCCAGCGTCTTTTCTGCCATCTATCTTCAGCGTCTTCTATGCCATCTATGTGCCAACGTCTTTTCTGCCATCTATCTGCCAGCCTCTTCTCTGCCATCTATGTGCCAGCGTCTTCTCTACCATCTAACATGTAAACGTCTTTTCTGCCATCTAATGTAGATAGATAGATAGAGAGATAGATAGCACTTTATTGTCGTGTACACAGAAATTTGTCTCGCAATACAAGCTCCAACAATCACAACACATCAATCAATAAACTAAAAATAATGTGCTAGCATCTTCTCTGCCATCTAACATGTAACCGCCTTTTCTGCCATCTAATGTGCTAGCATCTTCTCTGCCATCTTACGCGCTGGCATCTTCTCTGCCATCTTACGCACTAGCATCTTCTCTGCCATCTGACCAGCTAGTGTTATCACTGCCATCTAACATGCTACCGTCTTCTCTCCGAAGAGTGTGTGTGTAACAGCCTGGGCACAAACCCAGTAGCGTGCCAGTCGGCAGGAGACTGCCACTGTGATCTGGGCAGTGGGCAGTGCCAATGTCTACCCAACGTGGTGAGTCCGCACTGTGCCCAGTGTGCCCCTAATACCTGGAACCTGGCCAGCGGGAAGGGCTGTGAACCCTGCTACTGTGACCTGGAACACTCGTTTGGAACAACCTGCAATGAGGTGGGTACACACCTGGCAGTACTCTGCTACTGTTGGGGTTTACAAGTCCTGCCTCTTTAAAGGCACATTACTGATGTCTCTGCATGTGTTTCGTCCACAGCTCAGTGGCCAGTGCTCCTGTAAGCCAGGCTTCGGGGGTAAAACGTGCCAGGAGTGCAGAGAGCTCTTCTGGGGAAACCCTGAAGTCAAGTGCAGCGGTGAGTAGGCGACATTGTCGTTGTCCATGCTGGCTCTATTTGGACTCAATCCCCATCTGGACTCACACTGGGGTGTGTGAGTGTGAACGCACCTGCGTGTGTGATAAGTTAGTCGACAGGGTTCCAACAAACGCACAAAGCAGAAATGTTTTGTTAATCGCTGAGATACAGAACGAGCAGCCTAGTTCTTTAGTGACTTTTCGTGGGAATGTGTAGGAGTTAAAGCTGGGGTGGACACTCCCAGCATGCTTAGTGTGAGAGGAAGGCCAGATGTGCTCTCTAAATGAGGGAGAGGGGGGGGATCTGTCCAAGCCTCCCAATATCCAGCCGGTCCCCCACAATGCATCTTTGTTCTGATGGGATGTCCTGTTGCAGGGACGGCTGTCCAACGCACTGCCTACTGCTCACAGAAAGGACCCTTTGTCCCAGAGTAGTGTCAATGGAGCAGAACAGCTCGCTGAATTATCTACTTAAGGACACATGCCTAAGCTTCTGATGTAGACCAGTCTCTTGAATGGAGATGTGCACGTACTGTATGAAGGGTTTTCTTTTGACCGTTTAATTTACTCTACATTTCGGCAGACGTTGTCAGCAATTACATTTTTTATTTTATTACTATTACCCCAAAAGTGTTGTGTTTGCAGCAGTTGCTTAGAAATTTAACATTGTCATTTTCTGAAGCTCGAGGTTCGCTGCTTCTAGCAGAGAGTTTAGGATTCCACAAAGTTTTTTCAGTTTTTTTCTCAGCGGAGAAGGACCTGTGTTGACAATCCTGGTTGTTTAGAAGGAACATTCTTGGGAAAGGAAATCAGCTCTGGTTCCCTGATATCATGTTGTCTTTACCACGAATCTGGTGTAACCCTACAGCCTAATGTTACACTAAAGTTATCGTTGAATACTGCAAAGTTGGTTTGATGATATTGTTTTATTTTTCTCCAGGCATTTTATTCCTGTGGCCTTTTTAAATAATTTGACCCTTTAAGAAACAAACGTTTACAAATTTAAAAAGGTTTCCATTCTTCGTACATTTGTGTGAGAACCATGTCCACTGTTTCTTATAGGTCAAACCCTCTCCCACTCAGTTTGTGTCTGAGGGTGTTTTGGCTCCAGAGGTAGCTTCCTGAAGTAGTAGCATTACTCCCCTGACCCACAAAGAGGAATAGATTCCATATGTGTGTTAATTTCCCCCAAGTGTCGGAATGTCCCGTCCTGCTCACCCATTTTATCTGTGTACAGATTCTGTGTAGAAAGTAGAACATTAATGGTAAGTAAATTCACAATCCAGCTCGATAAAATATTTAAAAAAAGGTCTGAATGAAATTGATAGACACAGTATTAGCAGGTCTGCTTTAGTCCTCCGTGTCTTATTGCACTACGGGTTCAGGTTGCCCCTCTACATTGCTTAATTTGGTATGTCTTTGAGGTTGTTTAGTCTGCCTTGTGGGCCTTGTTCATCTTGAGGGGTGGGGGAGGGTAAATATTTACTTCCCACCTGGCCTATGTGCCCATTCTGTGTGTCAAAGCCCTCACCCAGTGTAAATAGAAGCAATGCTTTATTCTTTGGTGGGGGAGTGGGGCTGTGTGAATAGGGTGGGGCTGTGATGTGGGGCTCGGGGTGGGGTTGCCTGTAGATAGGGCCCTTTTTACACTACGATAGATTCCGATAGTTGTCAGCAACATTTACGAATTTGCTTGAGCTAATTTCCATACTGTTTGTATATACACTGCCATGTCTACAGACGGCAATCGCATGTTTGTGGGTGTGTCATTCGAGACGTCTTGAGCTGGGTGCCTGAGCACTTCGCTCAGAAACCAGCCCAGCCCACTGACTTAGTGAAGAATTCCCCCTCAATACACATCTCTCCTGGGCCGTTAGCAAAGCCTCAGGTGGGATCTCTCGTGCGCTACCTCCGCAGGTCGTGTGAAATTCGAGAGAGACTCGCAAGTTTACACACTACAATTGTGTCTCGTCCCAACGTTGGCTCAAGCAGATTCAGAAAATGTTGCTGAAAGCCACCGGAATCCATCGTACTGTAAAAAGCCCCATAGTGTTGACTGGTGAGTGACACCACACTTGAGCCGGAAACACCCTGAGGGAGACTTAAGGATGGCTCAGAGAGGTCGCATTCACTACATATTTTCACTAGGACCCAAGACATTTGCTCTCCTGCTTTGCAAAGCTACAGTGGGATTACTCCTGATAGTTAAGCACGTTTTCATTCTTTTGTTGCCCCCACCCCAAGGCATACATTCATGACTTGTGTGTGTGTGTGTGTGCGCTTGCGCAAGTGTGCCACTGCCTACACAGTTCTTAAGGGTTATGGCTACGCAAGAATGTGTAGACGGAAATGCATACAATTGACTGAAGATGTGTGTGTTTGATAAATGTCTGTTGTGTAAACACAGGAGGTAGCATAGCATTGTGTGGGGTTTTCTTCAGGGGTCCACTGGGTGTTGTTTGTAGGGTCTGCAGGGGGTCAACCTTTTGTTGTTCACACACTCCACACACTTTCGGCACAGAGGCTTTGAAGTGGACAAACATGCTCCTGATCCTCCATGCATTCACCCCTCTCTTCCCTCACACACTATTCACACACCCACCCACCCCCCTCAGGTCGCTTTGAGTTAATAGCGAGTGGCTTTGCTTCAACTCCCCACCACTTCAGTAGACATGCTAGTCGCAAGTCAGTTTGCCCTGCAGTATATATATATATATATATATATATATTAACCTTCCCAATATACACCCAGGAAGATGGGGCAATGAAATTAGCAGCCAGCATGAAAGAACAGCAATGTTTCATGTAATTATATTTAATTTCTCAAAAAGTAAAACTGTTAAACATTTCGGGAGGTGGGAGGGTAACCTATGGATTAGCGTGGATTAACTCTGTTCTTGAAGATCTACTGTTCTGTAGGTTCTCCTCAACCCTAATTTAGTACACCTGATTCTAATAATTAGCTGGATGAAAAGATAAATGAAATTAGTCACAAGTGGGGTTTGAGAGAGCCTAAAGCACACTAGATCTCCAGGAACATGGTCGGGCAGCCCCAGGGTTAGAGCATCTGACTAGTAGCCAAAAGCTCTCTAATAAATCCTTGTGGTTTTGTGTCTGAGTTGGGCAGTTACACTTAATTGCTTCCTGGTTGTTGATAAAGTCAGAAGGTGTTGTCAGTCAACTTTAAGAATGTGTACTTAACATACTAGCCTGGTAAAAAAAGGAAATCAATATACTTTCAACTAGCTTGGAGATTTTTCCGAATCCAAGGTGCAAACAAAATATAACAGAACCATTTCTATGTGACTTGGAAGTACGTTGATTTATTAACATGTTGACAATTGAAGAGTTTTTCAGAGCTAGGCATCCCTGAGACCTATCTGAGTACTTCTGTGGTTAGTCATAATACATATATAATACATATAGAAACAATGTGTTAGATGTTCACTGTTTGTTTGGTGTGGTGGGATCTTCATATCCTAGTTAATTCAACCTAATCAAAGAAATGATAAGGGTCAGATTAATTAATTACTTAGTAAATATTAAGTCCTGATTAGGACAAACACTTCCTAATGTAAATCTGACTGACTAATTTTGACTCTTGTCATCCGATTTGCAATTGACAGCATACAGGCTCCAAAGCTTAAGCTACAATTTAAAAAATGTATCTCCAAAAAAAGGTTGTTGATCCCTATCAGTCTGAAAAGTGGTACAAGCCATCGATAAAGGCTCAGGGCCTCCACCGAACTACACTCAGAGCCATATTGCCTCTATTTGAAGACAATTGGTCAGAAATTCAGGCAGAAATTAATCTTCCTAAGACTGTGTGGCTGACTGGTTGAATCAGAGTGGAACCAATTGTGTATTTGTCTAGCCCTGCAGAGAGTACTCTAGTTAACAGAAGTTGAATGAGACCCTTGAGAAATACCACCTCAATGGGCCACGAGGAGCTTGTGGACTAACTGTATTCTGTTTCACATTTTTTTCTCATGTTGCCTTGCAGCGTGTGACTGTGACCCGCGAGGCATTGCCGAGCAACAGTGCAACAAGGCCAACGGTCACTGCGTGTGCGTGGAGGGCGTGTCGGGTCCCCGCTGTGATGCCTGCGCCCGTGGCTACTCTGGAACATTCCCCTCCTGCGAACGCTGTCACCAGTGCTTCTCAGACTGGGACGTGGTTGTGGGTCAGCTGACTAACCAGACACACAGGCTGGTCAACAAGGTGAACACCATCAAGGCTAGCGGCATCACAGGTCCCTACAAACACACCATAGATAACATGGAGCAGAGTGCCGCAGCCATAAGGACTATCCTGGCCCAGAACCCAGCTACGGAGCCACTGTCAGAAATACAGCAGCTAATTGAGCAAGCTACGTAAGTGAGGTCAAAGGGTGTGGTCAATGACAGACTTATTAAAAACGGTCATAACCTTTTAAAAGGCTACAAATACTGTATTATTTTCCTTTAGGAAACTAATGGAAGAGATGAGCGACAAGCTAAACCTCACTGAGGAGGCGTTGGTCGAGGTTTCGTCCGATAACAACGACACCGACACCAAACTGGACTCTGTGAAAGAGGATGCAGAGAAACTGAATCACACCGTCAAGAAGCTGCTGGATCAAGTGGAGTTCATCAAGAATTCAGATATTCGGGGTAAAAGACTGGGAAAACACATGTTTAGGGTTGTATTTAATGGAAATCTGATGAATAATAATCAATTCTGTGACACTGAAATTGGTTTATTACAACAGGAGCGACAGACAGTGTCACAAAATACTACCAGCAGTCTATAGCTGCCGAGGCTCGCGCCAACGCCTCCACCAGCGACCCAGGCAGCCCTGTGGAGAGCTCTGCCATTCTGCGGCAGGCCACTGAGGACAAGATGAATGACACCAAGGAAGAGTTCCTCAGGAGGCAGGAAGAACATGCCAAGCTCCTGGATGACCTGGCAGGACAGCTAGAGACACTGGACCTATCAGCGCTCAACGAGAAGGTAATGAGCAAACACACCAACAACACATTTTTTTTAATTGAGCAGAAAAACAAACAACAACACTTTTCACATAGCTAATAAAGAGTGAGCAAGCGGTATGTGCCCTACAGAAATAAAGTTGTGTTTGAGAAATAGAGAAGCACAGTCTCGCGTCCAAGTTAAACTCTTGTAATTCTTGTGTTTGCAGACCTGTGGTGGCCCAACAGTTGAGAGGAGGGGGGACTCGGATGGGTCAAGCGTGTCGGGAGGCGATGGCTGCAATGGTTTGGTCACTATGGCTAACAACGCCTGGATGAAAGCCAAAGACTTCGACCAAGAGATTGTCACAGCCATGGAGGAGGTCGACAAACTTTCCAAGATGGTGGGGCTTAGTCTTCATATTAAAATTAACGGAAGAGATCAATTTAGATGGGAATTACGCCTTCCTAACTTGTCACTCTGTTTGAATGTGTCCAGGTGTCAGAGGCCAAGTTGAAGGCGGACGAGGCAAAGCTGAATGCTCAGGACGTTCTGATGAAGACGAACACGACCAAACAACGAGTGGACCAGAGCAACGAGGAGCTGCGCAGCCTGATCAAACAAATCAGAAACTTCCTCACACGTACGTTGACTCCTCCAGTCACTTCCAGGACTCATCATACCTTAACACCTACACTTTGTCACTGTCGGGTGAAAAAAACTTGTACCTCCAAACAGACACTTTTCAGGAAATTGATCACATAATCCCCATTGACTAACGTACATTGCGCTCTAGCAGGTTTATCTCTCTAGTTGCTACAAAAGCCCACACCTCATTTGGGCGCTTCTCCTTTCAATTCCCTGCTGCTAATGATTGGAATGAACTAGAAAAAGTCACTGAAACTCGAGTCCACCGTCCCCATCACTACTTTTAAAGCATTACTTTCGATTCAGATCACTGCACATGTTGACTCTACCTCCTCTCTTTGCCCGTTCATGCCCTAGCACCTTCATCAAACCCTTAACACTTTTTGCACATATTAATCTTCATAGCTGTCTTTGATTAATTTGCACATTACTGTTTTATTCAACCATGCTCATGATGTTACCTATCCTATTGTCAATTTTCTTGCATTGTCACTTTACATTCCAGGTGATCTACTTCTCCATTTTACACCATATTTGCACTGAATGTACAATATCTTTTAATCCAACCGTATACCGTTTATATGTATAAAAGAATACTTGAATATTTATACTTTGTGTTTAACTTTGTGTCACCTTGCGCCTTATCTTGGCCAGGTCGCGATTGCGAATGAGAAGTTGTTCTCAGTCGATTAACCTGATTAAATAAAGGTGAAATTAAAAACACTATTATGAAACTTCAGAAGACATTTTGATTACAATATGTTGTCAGTAAAGTCCTGAAATAATTTGACTGCCTTTAGAGTGTTGTCTGCTTTACACAAACATATGTTAAAAAATAAATATAAATTGGAGATGAAGTGGTTAACCCGACAGCAATGATATGTTTACTAACCCATGATTCAAAGGGGCAATATGTATTGATAAATGTAATGTTGGCTAAGTGAACAATCTGTATTTATGTCCCTGAAGAAAGCAGTGAAACCATATTGCTCCTGGTTGATTGATAATAATAGGAATGTGTTTATAGTCATACTTACCCCATAAACCAATGTTGCAAAAACCTAAATGAATGCATCAAGAGGTTAGTACAGCTATCGTCTATATCATGACTGATCACTCCTGTGGCGCCCTCTAGAGGATGCAGCTGACCTGGAAAGCATTGAGGCAGTGGCCAACGAGGTGCTGGCCATGCAGATGCCCACTACGCCAGCGCAGCTCCAGAACCTGACCGATGAGATCAGGGAGCGTGTGGGGGACCTGGCCGTCGTGGAGGACATACTCAACCAGAGCGCCGACGACATCCAGAGAGCCGAGAGCCTGTTGGAGCAGGCCCGCAGAGCCAGGTAACACGCTACCACAGCTGTCTGGGTCATCCTGGAAATGGGCATAGGATGGAAGCAAGCGTGCAAGGTGGTCCGCAGACTGTTATGCTTATCGTGTCGGCCTGCTCTGTTTCACAGTAAAGAGGCCACAGACGTGAGGGACACAGCCGAGATGGTGAAGCAGGCCTTGGAGGAAGCGGAGCGTGCCCAGAACACAGTGTCCGAGGCCATCAAACAGGCCACCACCGACATCAAAGGCACCAATGACCTCCTGACCTCAGTCAGTCAACAACCTCCATTTTAACACAAAGCAATTTTGAATGTGTGAAACTAACCAACTGCATACTAAATACTTTAAAGTTTCGACAAATTAATTTGACCAATTCAAGTCAAGTGGGTGCTACACATTGGTGGGGGATGAGGTGGGCTTTCCCCCTCACTGTGTAAAGCGCTTTGGGTTCCTTGGAAAAAAAGCGCTCTATAAGTTAAATGTATTATTATTATTATTATAAGTGAACACGTCTGAACGGCCGATCCCATGATTAAACAAATGTTTATGTCGTTTTGATTAGGTGGAGTCTGAGACGGCAGACTCAGAGTTCAAGCTGAACAACGCCACCCAGAGGCTGCTGCAATTAGAGCAGGACGTCAAACTGCTCAGAGAGAAGGCACAAAACACCTCGCTCAGTGCCGAACAAGTGGAGAGTGACGCAGAGAGTGTCAACAAAGTAGCCGAGCGGGTCAAAAAGGTGTGTCAGCCACTGTTGTGTGATTGCGGGAGTTTGTGTTTTGATTCCCAAGTCCGATTGGTCCCAATGTTGATCTGAGACATTGTACATGACGGTGTGTGTTTGTGGATGTTTACAGGACATAGATGGGGAGCTTAAGGATAAGTTCAGCACCGTAGAGACCCTAATCACACAGGAGGCCGGGGGAATGGCGGAAGCCAAAAAGAGAGCGGAGCTTCTACAGCAGGAAGCCAAAGATCTGCTGCTACAGGCCAGCGAGAAGCTGCAGCTTCTGAAAGGTAGATGGTCAGAACAAACAGGCATAATAACCCAGAATGTCCTTGCACCGCATAGAGGCATCATCTTCATCACTACACAACACAGTAGTTAATGGTGTCTGCTTGGTAGATATATAAACATGGCTTGTTTATAATACATCCACCTATGTTTATTCATTTGTTGATGTGAAGTTATGCAGGCCCTCTAACTCTGGAATAGCCATTTACAAAAGGAATTAAACATGATTTATCAAGCAGATAGAATGTCACATTGATGCGATGGCAACACAAGGTGACTTGTTTAAATGTGCCTACAACCCTGGGATGTTTAGAGCACTGGTTCTCAAACCTCTCCCCGGGGACCCCCAGACATGCCACAGTTTAGCTGTAGCTCTGAACTATCAGATCAGATTCACTAATCAATGAAGTGTTGATTTAGCAGGCAAGTTGAATCAGGTTTGCTAGCTCATCGTTCAAATACATGGAACGGCTGTGGCTCCCAGAGGAGAGGTCGGAGAACTGGTTGGTTAGAGATAGTATACGTTTGGTGACTGAGAATACAGATGGATGGTAGCATAACTGTCCTTTTCTTTTCACGTCCAGATTTAGAGAAGTCCTACGAGGACAATCAGAAGACTCTGGAAGACAAAGCCAACCAGTTGGTGGACCTGGAGAAAGCAGTAAAAGAGCTGCTTGAGGAGATCAGTCAAAAGGTCACCGCCTACAGTACATGTGGGTTTTAAGCAGAACTCCCAGTCAGGGGTTCTGGAGAAAATGTCTCAAAACAAAAGCCAATCTTCAACTCAGACTATGGAAATCCATCACAATTACTGACATAAAGTCCCTAGGAACTGGAATATTAAAACTGACAGTCTCTGGTATCATCATTTCAGAACTTGTGCACTGTCTCTGGGTCAAACAATTAGAATTTGTGTGAAAATAGGTGAAAAAAATCAATATGTTCACACAAAATAACATGTTGAAAAGTAAAAATATTAATCACGTCAAAGAGTTTTAAGACTTTAAAATATGCAGTACAGCCTGAAATCATTGCCTAAACACATAGCCGCAATTCTGAATACTCGAATCAGGTAGCCTAGTGGTTAAAGCTTTGAGCCAGTAACCAACTGGTCACATTTGAATACTTGTACTGACGAGGTGGAAATATAATAATAATAAAAATAATAAATGTGCCATTGTGCTCTTCAGGGACACATTTAACTGTGATTGCTCCTGGATAAGAGTATCTGCTAAAAAAATATATATTTCTTTAGATGATTTTACCAGGAAATTTGACTATGAAATAGTTGTTATTTGCAGCAATGACCTGAGGTTCTGTTTGGTGATATGAAATTCTGAGTTATGGTTAGAATATTTGAGAATGACAGCTTTGATGAAAATTTGGCAGTGCTGGAATATAAAAACTACCACTCTCCTGCAAATTGATAATAAATTGGTTTGCATTGTGTTAAAGTATTTGCAAATAAATGCCACTTTAGTAAACAAATGTAATGAAATAATTGTTCTTAGACTTGTTAACCAACGTTTATTGGACTGAACGTGTGAATGTACAGGTTTGACCTTTTTACCATGAGACTGCAATGATTTGTTCCTGCAACATGTTTACGGTGTTGCTTTATGCATTTTTATGCAACATTGTACTGGATGTTTCACCTAAACCAAAGACTTGACAACCAAATAGATTTGAATAATAAACAACTCATTTAAATACCATCAAAAACATAGTTTTATATTTCTATTATTTGGGCTGATGGGTGTTGCAATCATAATACCTCTCAATCATAATACCTCTCATTTCCAGTTTGTCCAATGTTCTTTTGTCCTTTTTCCTCTGAAATCCAGAAACTAGTGAGTAGTCATAAAGTGATTGAGTTAGTTGGTAGTAGGTGATGGAAGTGCCGTTCCAACTGATACAGCAGATACACATGATTATCCTTGATAGGAGTTTTTAAATCTGTCACACTCCCTTTCAATCCGAATTTACATGTTGGAAGAAACACATGCAACTGAAAAAAATGGCAGATCACCTGTGTACACTGAGCATTGATGCCTTGTTAGGTACCATACATGTGTTTGCAAGTATTGACCTGTTTGTCTGTGGCTAAGAAGCCCAAATGATAATGGGCAAATCTCAAAGTCCAAAGAAGGTTGAGTCAATTCACAAGTTTCTAACTTGGTATTGCCCAACTTCCTCTAGTGGCAAGGGTGTAGGAACGGGGGTGACATGTCCCCCCCCCAATTTTACAGACAGGCAATGTGATCCCCCCCAATAATAACAACAATCTTTGAAAAATATATGGTGTCTCCCACAATATCAAACTCATTCCAATGCCCTTGTCGGGTGGGGCATGTGCTCGCAGTCCAGCACTGTGCAGTTCGATTGGCATTTGCCAGAGAACACAAGACTTGGCAGGTCCACCACTGGCTTCCCGTGCTCTACACGGATGAGAGCAGGTTCACACTGATAGATGTGACTGATGTGAAAGTGTCTGGAGATGCCTTGGTGAGTGCTATGCTCCCTGCAACATCATCTAACATGACCAGTTTGGCAGTGGGTCAGTGATGGTCTGGGGAGACAGCCTTTTTAGAGGGTCACACAGACCTCCACATGCTATCCAATAGCACTCTGCCTGCTGTTAGGTACCGCCGTACCTGGATGGAGGATGTACCCATCTACAAACTTCCCCCTGGGTAGTGCACTATAATGGTCTAAATCGGAGGGGGAAAAAATAGTATAGTACTGTCTGGGACCGAAGCGGGCTGGTGGGTGTGGTTACAAATGGAGTAATTAAAAAGTAAATATTCATTGGTTCCTTTACTTTATTTTGAATATATATATAACAAATGGATATTATGAAATGTGTCATTATGAAATAAGAGTGCCTTGAAATAAATAAATGTGGAATTATGAAATAAAAGTCCCCTGAAATAAATAAAAGGTTTCCTTTGAAAAACACCATTATGAAATAAAAAACAATTTATTTATTATATTGGACTGCGTTTATATATTTATATTTAAAAATGTATTCATTTATTGTGTCATTTATTTATTTCAGGATTTATTTCATAGCCATATTTATTTATTGATGTATTTATTTAATATTGAATAAAAAATTAAAATTGCTTTCCATAGAATCCACCCAAGGCTGCTTCAACTTCTGGGTCTAAGCATTCCCCCTTTCTCGTGACCGGCCTCACACTCCGGTACAGTAGGTGGCAGTATATTCACCTTTTAAGTCGGTTTACGAGCTGCCATAATTCAAAGAAGAAAAAGATTAAGTGTCAAAGGGAACCAATCAGAACGCGCGTTGTTGACTTGTGGACCCGGTGCGACGAAGACAGACGTGAGAAAGACAAGCGACGCAAGACTATGGACCCGGTGAACAATGCTGAGACCGGAGAAACAGAAACAGAGCAGGAGCCGTTTTACGTTCTCATTCCGAAAGAAACGCGTTGCAAAAAGAAGGAGCAGGAAAAGCTGTCCGGAGTCGTCAAAAATGTTCACAGGAAACTCCGAAGGAAATACCGAGAAGGTATGTCGGCTAACTTTAGCTAACGCAACGTTAGCTTACCCCGTTAGCCGCTTTCAGTGCTATAGCTTGTCTCAGCAAACGGGTCTATTTAAACTGGTCGAAAACAAGGCCCCAGGTAGATAGCTAACCTAGCTTTCTAGCGAGCTAACTTGTTAGGATAACATTAGTTCCCATTTTCGGTGTCCTGTACAAAGTGCAAGTGACTGGCGACATGTCAGGCTTTCTGTTCCACCAACGATGGTTTTTTTTATCTAGCTAGTCTGCAGCTGTCAACAAAATGTCAAACCAGCCTGGCTTTTGTGGATCGTTATTTCACTCAGGTTAAAAATAGCTAACTATTTGAATAAATATCTCACATTATGACAATGTAGACTGGGAATGGGAATATTTCACTCTGATCTGTGGATTTGGCTACAAACTAGAGCTAAGATATGCTTGTTTGGGCCCTAGTAACTAGATGATTTTACAGACATATCTGTCAATAACCTCTCAGTAATCTGTTTAATCATAACACTTACTTGACAATGGGCATAAACAGTTGAGCCTGGACAGTATGGCTTTTGTGTGATGTCATTGTCACTTGTTATGAAACTGAACTTTGTTGGAAACTTACAAGTAATATATGTAGGCTATGCCTCTCCAAATCACAGTTCTCAGAAAACGTTCATAGCCACTATTTCTGGACCTTGATCTTTTCCAGATGCTAACTTCTATCATCCACTGAACACTGAAAACAACAACAAACAAGATGGCCATTTTGTCTGGCAGTGAAGGAAATGTTCTGAACTCTTAACATTTGAATGTGTCTAGTGGTTCATCCTAAACTAGCAGTTACACCAATATTGCATCAGTCTGTGACCATTACCTCAGTGCAACTATTTTTACTTGGTAAACCAGAAGCATAAACTGGTTGAGTGGAGCACAAACAGTAGCTCTCTGTTTTCTCAGTAAGGACTATAGAATTGGTCTAATATGAACAAGACGTTTGAATTTAATAATATACCTTGCTTCCTGTCTGTACTTTGCCAGCCAGAATGAATTCACTAACATGTTATTGGGTGTTTTTAAGCATCATAGATCTTGGTACTGAACACTATCATATATCATAACCTTCTGCACTCCAGATAGCCAAATCTAAAAGTGGATGATTTGGGCATACCTGGCCAGCAACCAATCCATCCATCGTTGATTGTTATATATTATAGTTTACATTTCCTCAAAGTAGCCTGTACACTGTCTGCCAGATTAATATAGCATAATTTCTTCCTCAAACTACCATAATGTAAAGCTTTTTGCATATTTTTTCTACTTTCAGACATACTTTTGGGGAAATGAAAGAACCCTAACTGGAATCCTACACTCTCTATATTGGTTTTGTTACCTTTATGTTGTCAATAGGCTGTGTGTAGTATTACGGTATTGATTAGCTTAATAATCAAACTGATTGCAATTGGTCGACAGTCTGCGGGATGGACGTCTGACCCACTATTCATTGACCATCACTCATTTCAATTTATTTGTTAATATTTCTATTGAATACTTGCTGTTATTCATTGTCAATATTCCTTGTTAATGTTGGTATCTTTTTGGATTCAGATTTGTCTTCCATCTTCTTAATTTTAAACTCTTCAGCTTGGGTAGGGAAGCATTCAAAGTTACTATACACATGTTGTTTGCATATAATCTGGGCAATTGGTTTGATTTGGCTAAAATATTTTAGATCTCAAGTCTCTGACAGTGTGAACTGATCTTAAGGACACTGATGTCAAAATGAATTACATTTTTTTGTGATTTAAATATATATTTGTCTCCCCTCCCAATTGGTCTCATAAAAAATGGACAGATGCGGGATGGTGAGAGGCACTCATTTCATCCAACCATGTGTCACAGAGTCATTTCACACTGCTCATCCAACATGGGAGCCTTTGGTCAGATCATGTGTGGGAAAATTTAAATTACATTTTGACAACCTTGCTATGTACAATGTACTAATTCATAATATTTGGTGTACCATTGGCAGTATGCCCTGTGAGCCAGCCTGTGTTGATTTAATGTCAATTATTAAAGACATTATATTAAAATACACCAACAAAAGGGCATAGAAAACTAATAAAAAACAATCTACCCTGGTTTAACACAAAGCGTTGGGAATTAATGAAAAAAAGGGATGCTTCTCTAAAAAAGTTTAAAAAAAGTTAATTAAGTACTCATCATTAGATTTTTTTTAAGTTTAAGAAATAAAGTTTTATACAATGACTTAGAAAGTAAATGTCTTCCTCAATGTTATTAGTGAGGCAAAAGGAAAACCCTAAAATGTTATAGAAGAGCATTTAAGATACTTGAAATGGAAAAAGGAGCAAATAAACATTTAAAACTCATGCTGGATGTATCCAGGATGATAACCAGATTATTGGGGTAATGTTTTAATTAGTATTTTATATATTCAGTTTAAGAATCGAGTCTAAGTTTTCCAATAGCTCAATTCCCCCAAGCCTAAACCTGTGATGATTCTGCCTTTAAGTTTTCCCTAATCAACACAGAGAAAGTGGAAAAGGTCATCTCACTTCTATCTAATAGCAAAGCTAAATACATGTATGGTTGTAATACAGCTTTTTTTTTAAAACACAAGACAAGTATTATGATACCTATAGCCATGATTATAAATAAGTATTTTAATGAAAACATCTTTCCCAGTGTGTTTAAGCCTGCTATTGTCACCCCTGTGCATACATCTGGGGATACTGAAGTGTTCTCCAACTATCGACCCATTAGTATTCCTTCAGCTGCGTCAAAGGTTTTTTTTGAAAAGGTTGTGGCAGAGCAATTAATGGCATATCTGGACTCTAAATCCTTCTTAACATCCTATGCAATTTGGTTTCAGAAAAAAACATTCTACTGGAACTGCATGCTGCTATTTTCTTGAGGAAATTGAAACTATCTTAGATCAGGGAGGAGTTGTGGGAGCAGTCTTAGATTTACACAAAGAATTTGATACAGTTAATCATGAGGTACTGGTACATAAACTGGACAGATATGGCATCTCCACAAATGTCTAAAATTTGATAAAATCTTACTTAAGCAATCGAAAACAGTGTACAAGTGAATGGCACGCTGTCTAAGTCTCTTGTATCTACTCTGGGAGTTAGACGGGGTCAATTCTAGGGCCACTGCTTTTTTGCTTTTATATTAATGACCTGCCTTTGTCTGCAAGGGCATAAATATTTACTCTGGGAGTTCCACGGGTCAATTCTAGGGCCACTGCTTTTTTGCTTATATATTAATGACCTGCCTCTGTCTGCAAGGGCATGTATGTATGCTGATGACACCATTTTATATACCCAAGGGAGAAGTGCCACAGTCGTGGCCTAGAAATAATAATAATAATAATAATATTATTATTATTATTATTATTATTATTATTATTATTATTATTAAGTAGGATTAGTGACTGGTTACATGACTCGTGCTTCACATTAAATGTTGAAGAAACTGTAGCCATGATCTTTACAAATAGTTCTAAATTGTTTCAAATAAATTAATTTCCATTCCAAATGGAATCTCATGGCCAATACATCTGTGATTTCAGAACACAAGACAATATTTTTTCTGCGTTTTCATTTAATCCTGCTTTGACGCAACCTGAGACATATCTACCATTGTGATATTGAAATTATTTCTGACGTTTAATAACTGGACAAAACCAGTTGGCAAAAATGAATGAATGTCAGAAAGAGATGACAATATTTCTTTAAAAATGATAGTGAATCCCAAATTCCTCAGTATCTGACTTTGTTTAATTTACATGTGTGAATGTTATCAAGAGTTTTAACTGCAACTGCTGGAAAGAATAGTCAGATTCAAGCTAGCATGTGACAGATATTCTGTGGAAGAAGCTACTCTGTTACCTTGGTGACCTTAAAGGGGTATCTACATTTTTGTCTCTGGTCACAAACCGGTACATACAATTCATACAGTATACAATGTTATTTTTAACTGGGGAATACATAATGTTTTTGAGAAACGTATTTTCAATTATTGGCTAAATAATCTGAATGACTGGTAGATTTATTTTATCTGTCTGTGACTAATGTCACTTCACATTGAATTGGTGCTTTTTAGAGCTGACTATTCTTTCTAGATTACCTCAATTTCCTGGCCAATGGCCTTGGTGCCATTGCAGAAATTGCAAAATTTTCCTGAATACACCGGAAAAAAACATTGTTTCGACATGACACACAGGGATAGATTTATTGCTTGTTTCCCAGAATTACAGACATGCATGTTAATTACAGTACTTGAACATTCTGCTTTGGACAAGTAGTTTTTGCTGTCAGACAAGTAAAATATCAGGCTTATATCAGGTGGTTGATAAAGTTGATGCCAAACCTTAAACAGAATTGTGTTCATTAGAGACCTGGGCTGCCTTTTTAGTTATGGATTAAGTGTATAGGTTCTAGAGTTACAAGTCTGACTTCCTGCAAAGTCTGTACCACAAATGAAATTGAAATTTACTTTTGCCATCTTCCTTTCCAAATGATGTGCAAAAAATGTTTTTGGCCATTCCAAGTAAAAACTGTACACGTTCCAATTTATTTTCTACAGTATCCATTTGTGATAGAATTTCCACACATTTGTATTTAAACAAAAGTATCTGTGAATGGTGCGACTCTTTATGATATCCTATACTTTGGTTTAAACTTTCATCCAACTACAAGTTAAGTCTTCTCAATATCTCACATTTTTTTGAAGCAGTGTCTGAAATGAGAGGGCCAACGTAACAGCTCCGTCACAACAGACAATGCCAGGAATGTTGTGAAATGCCCTTAAGCTTATTACAGTATCGAAACTGAACCATGACTACTAAAATCACAATATATACAAATCATGTGTTTGGTTGAACTATTACACACCAGTTTTAGATAATGGTGTACTCTGTGATAAGTACATAGTTTTCTTGCTGCAAAGTTCCACATCTCATTCTCATCTTGGTGAGGCCATGCTGGGTGAGCTCATTTTAAACTGTTGTCCACTCAGTCCCCAGAGACCCAATTATCTCCCTGTTGTGTTATCGTTGTAATTATTCTCGCACAACTGTTTAATCTTATTCAATACTTGATACTAACGTAACACTGCAACACAATGACTTTGACTACAAACTATGACTATGACTACCAACATTGACTACCGCTGATAGTCGCAGTGGGTTATTCTGTCACATTGAGAAATCTGCTACTCTACGTATTCTCCGTATCTATATCTGGTGGTTTAACTATTCTTCCACGAGAAGTCATGCCTACTGGAATGTTTGGCACGGTGATGGGTATATCAGGAACAGGTGCGAGCAATGTTATGTTGCACTCTGGTTGTTCCTCGTCCTTCTCCGTAGAAGTCTCTGGGGCACTATGGACGGGTCTCAGATGTCTCCAATCCTGCGTAGTTCTCCGTTGTCTGTCTGGACCCTGTAAGACCTTGGTGTGTCACACTGATGAAGAGATGAGGCCTGTTCGGTCCAGACACTTTGTCCATCTTTACAGCTACGTCGGTGCCTGGCGGGAGTTCTGGGAGGCTTCTGACCATAGAAATTGAATGATTAGAAGTGCCATTCCAATGCAAATAAATGTAGCAAAATGGTCAGAGCTGCAGGCATATTTACGTGTACCATTCCATTACAAAGCTCTATCGGCCTACTTCCGCATTAAACCGATTCCCGTGTTGTTACCGTGACCACTAACGACAGTCGCTGTTTTTTGTGTACTAATCGAATGACCAAGCAAAAGAGTTTAATAAGGCTTCTATAGATTTAATTTCTATGATTCTGACCCTGTGTTTTTTGTTATGCACACCTGTATTTGCACTTTGCTCTGTCCTCAGCTTGTCTCACCTGATGGAGATCTGTCCATGTCGGCTGCAGATTAGCCTCCAGTGTGGGGACTGTTGTGTGCAGCTGTTGGCCTAGCATTAGTTGTGCTGTGGTTTGCAGTGGCGTTGCTCTGTATGTCATAAGGCCTTAAAATGGGTTGGTCTTAAGAATCTTCTTCGCTGTCTGTATGGCTTTTTCTGCCTTGCCCTTTGCCTGGGTGTTGTAAGGGCTAGTGGTTATGTTTAAAATCATAATCTGTAGCAAACTTTGTGAATGCTCTGCTTGTAAATTGTTGGCCATTGTCTGTAACAAGCACATTTGGGCACCCCCACCTGGCAAATATGAGTGATGTAAACGGTGTACTCCAGAAACTTCAAAAGCCCTATTGAGTGATGTAAACGGTGTACTCCAGAAACTTCAAAAGCCCTATTGAGTGATGTAAACGGTGTACTCCAGAAACTTCAAAAGCCCTATTGAGTGATGTAAACGGTGTACTCCAGAAACTTCAAAAGCCCTATTGAGTGATGTAAACGGTGTACTCCAGAAACTTCAAAAGCCCTATTGAGTGATGTAAACGTAGAGGCAAAGCGTGGCCCGAGGAGGAGCCTTTCCAGTACTAGGACTACGTCCATGTTATTGAGTCCTTTACGTCCTTTCATCGAAATACGGATGTGAAGAGATCTGCTTTTCTTTTGCGTAGTTCACTGTTCATAAAGCAAAGACCATAAACAGGTCAGGAGATGAAGACCTTTGCATTCAGACGTAGGCAGTTCAGCTGTAGCTGATGCTGGCAGAACCTACCTGCCTGTAGGCATATTCCTAACAGACCGATGTTCACCATTGGCCATGCAGGTCCTCTCATGTCAACTGAACCTCTTTGGAGAGAAATGCACGGCCAAACATGAGATAATCATTTTCTGTGCCAGTTTGATAAAAGATGACGGTCTTCTGTAGTTCCCAGCTGAACAGATGATTCGTTTTGTGATCTTATGCTGTGATTTGCAGTCTGCATCATCTAGTCATATTAGTGTTTTTGTTCTTCAGCCTTTCGTTTTGTTTGTCTACAGTACGTTTTGCTATTAACTGCACCACAAAAAAATAGTAATATGTATAAATATAACCGTTTCCTGAGTAAAACTGTTCAGAACAACACAAAGGCAGGACAGACAACGGGTCCTCTTCCCTCACAGCAGATGGACTGGCTGACCTAGCCCAGCTATTAGACCGAGATTCCACAGTTACTGCTATAGTTGATTAGCTTTTAGACAATGTACCTGTTTTTGTAGCATGTTTTAAGAAAACAAGGGAGGCTCTGTCTGTACTGATTACATATACCATCCAGCACCTGTGACAAGGTAAAAAAGTTGTATTGGGATTCTACATGTGAGACGAGGTTACCTAAAAATGCATTAAGACTAAAACAATAATGATACTAACACTGATTTTAGTTGATCATTTCTGTTTTCCTTCTGTCAATGGAATAATTAATATTTAGCCTACTAAATCCAACCACAGAAAACATGTTTCCGTATTAGAATGATAAACTATTAAAGACTACAATTTTTGTAAATAGTCAAAATGAATACTGATCTAGATGCTGGGGTTTGACTGGACAGGCAACAGCCGCTCTTGAAAGACACTGCAGTTGTTGTGTTAGCTGATGCCCTGATTGAATAATAAGGAAAGCATGGTCTGTTTGGCATTGGCGCTACACTAGTCATGCTTTTTACCAAGACTTTGCTTTATTCCAGCCTGCAGTCTTGTTGTTGTTGTTTCATTTCTCCAAATCTGATGTGATCTCCCTTGGGGTCATGGGATTTCTTCCCATGCCTGTTTGCTTTAGAACTACACTATCTGGAGGGAATAAGGAAGCAGATGTAGAAACTGCTACTGAAAGTTTTTAAAAGGGTCGTTGTGTAATGCCAGAAGATTAATATACATGTTTTGAAAACGTTTAAGCAGTGTTAGCTTTGTTTTTTATCCGAACGTGATTCTCCTTGAGTGAATAGCTCCACTTTACAAGTAGGTACATTCATGTTGTGCTGTGCATTGTGTACTGGCATCTGAATATTTTATGTTTTCCTGCAGATTTTACAAACTGAACTCACAGGACTAAAGCTATTTTTTAAGTCCTGCATTTTGTAACAATGTTTTTGATTATGAATAATTCGAATATAGGAACAATACATGTCCGGCCCAAGTTCATGTAGCCTACAGTTTGTATGGTGATTAAATGGCTCTCCGTTCAGTCCATATTCAGGATGTTTGGAATTCTGTGATTGACATCTAGATGTAATTTCTTATTGAGCTGGCGAAGGAGTAAATACGTTCTCTGCTAACGCATGAACATGTCCTCTAGATTTGCGTCAACAATAATGCAGATCGTCAGCGCTACAGATTTAACTGAGCCCTTCGATCGTTTTGTTCAGTCTGTTTCATCGATCTGCTGTCTCTGTTTTCTGTTTGTTCTGTCTGTTTCAACGTCCCGCGGCCTCTCTACAGTGGGGGACTTCGATAAGATCTGGCGGGAGCACTGTGAGGACGAACAGACGCTGAGTGAATATGCCTTGGCCATGAAGAACCTGGCTGACAACCACTGGTCCAAGACCTCAGAGGGAGAGGGCCGCATTGAGTGGTGTCGCAGGTAAACGGACAACCCCCCCCAACACTACCTGTTTGCTCCGAGCTCTACTTCAACGTGTCAATCACTCATCCTTTCGAAGTCAATGCTTTGCGGTCGTCACTCCTAGTTACACTTGTGCAATGCAATTGGTAGTTGGGGTATTGCTGCCGTTTAAATGACAGGGATCACTACTGTGAATGCTAGGGCTGGGAGGTATGGCTTAAATTTAATACCCCGATATTTTTCAAATGTTTGACGGTATCCCGGTATTTAAAGGTATTTAATTTTTTAAGTAAAGGGTTGAAAGAAATTGATTTGTTCGTTCATTATGATTTTTGTTGGAACACCAATAAACAAGACCGAGTAAGTAAAAGTAGTGCTATTGTTTAAATCTTTTTTAAATGCAGGAATACTAATAAATAACTTTGCAACCGCGAAAAAACAAGCCTATCCGCTGTCTATGGCTTTAGTACTGAACCGTGGCATGTCATGGCACCACCACAGTACTTGCTTAGGTTTATGAATTACAAAAAAGTCCCACTGTCATTTAACTAGATTAACTACTGGTATAGTTCTGACAATCAGATTGCTTTCACAGGTTCTGGGCACGGAAAAATAGCATTTGAAATCGAGCCAAACAACCCCCATAAGCTTTTTTCCCTTGTTATAACATCGGTCGAGTGGCTTAGTGCATGCGCTAATAGAACCAAGCGTGTATATGCCATCGAGCATGCCAAAGGTGTAGGTGGCAGTATAACGAAAGGCTAAAGCCCACGTTAGCCAATCAGATTCCCCAAAGTAGCCACTAGCCAGATGAAAATGTGAACATAGGTCGCACTTTTGGCGCAGGTGCATGTTCTGGCACATACTGTGACGTCGGCTGCCTAAACCTCAGTTTTCCTTCGTTTACATGCCAACGGAGTTTTCAAAAATCTCCACTTTAGCCGGAGTTTCTAGAAAGAATCATTTTCAAGGGCGAATTCTCTGTTTGCGTGTAAACGAAGGGCACAAACGAAGGGAAATATCTCTGTTTTTCAAAATAACCGTCCGTGTACGTGTAAACGGGATCTTAAACCAAACCATGTCCACACTATTGACGTTGCACCATTTTTAACAACACATTTTTCGCTTGCTGCTGCGCGGATAATTCTACCTGTACCCTCCATTGTTTTTTTCCACTGTTTATCTAACTTCCAGGTGTTTGTTTCTCACGTGTGTTTGTGTGTGTCCTGCAGTGGGCATTAAGATTTTAGGGGCGCAGTTTATTCCAAAATAAGATTATTCTCAGTTGTTGCAGCTGGCGGAAAGACATGAAAAAAATACCGGTAACGAATATAGCATACCGCTACATACATGAATACCGGTATATAGTTTTTTCCGGTATACCTCCCAGCCCTAGTGAATGCGTGATGTTTGTTTGTTTGTTTTTTCTCCAGTGTTTGTCAGGAGTACTTCCTGGATGGTGGGATGAAGAGAATGTTGGAGAAGGACGAAAAGAGTGCCAGGCTTGCCTTGGCTATGTCAGCTTCAGCCCAGCCATACAGCTCGTTCATCCCAAGGTACGGTACTGGCACAGTGGAAAATGCAACCCCTCTTGGTTTTCACAATTATTTTGCCCTGTGCTGTATTTCTCATCGGATTTACGTTAACGACTGCTCTATTAATAATTTTTACACTTGATTCTAATTCCTAACTCGTCCTATGTGTTTGGTTGCAGGTCCATCCCTCAGCTTGGTAAAATGCGCTTGTTGGACGTCGGCAGCTGTTTTAACCCCTTCCTGAAGTTTGACGAGTTCCTCACAGTCGGTATTGACATCGTGCCAGCAGTTGAGGTGTGTGTCATGTCATTGTTGACACTGTTCAGTCCATGATGAGCGATGAGGCGGGCTTCCCACTGATTACTATGAAAATCACTTTGGGTCCTTAAAGTGCTCTAAATCCAATTAATTAATTATAATCCTAGACAGTCTATTTACTGTCTGGCTCAATCCTCTTTAGTGTTGACTGGAATAAAAGGTATTTTCAACCACTGAAAGCCCTCTTCCTTGCTGGCTGAAAGGTTTGTGTCATTTCATCCAGTAGTTAATTTATAAAAAGTAATCAATTTAATGACATTGTTCTCATGACTTACTTCAATATATGGAGAGAAATTACAGAACACTATAAAAGCAAGCCACATAAATAGTTTCACATTCGCCTGCATTTCTGCGTGAATTGGTAGGTTTAAAAATACCTACATTTTGTACATAACGTGAGTATTTATGAATAATAATAAATATGGTTTAGAGAGCTTGGGATTTGATTTAATTCGGATTGTTGGCAAAGTCAATGTAGTTTTGGAAGGATACTGTATGTCAAATAATAATAACAACAACATTAGTGTTACAACAGGGGTTCCCAAACTTTTATGCTTGTGCCCCATTTACATTTCAATCATTTAAATTAATTGACATTTTAGGGTGTGCCAATCTCATCCTCCTATCCTTTTGATCACACTTGATACTCATAATCATTCTATTGTTCTGTTGATCTCTGTTAATAATATTCATGAACACGCTGGGCTCTGCAGGACCAGGTATGGTATTGCAACAATGAAAAATGCAACTACTGTACGATGCCGAAAAACAATTGTGTGTCTTGACATTTGACAGAAAATAAGGGTATATATATCTATATCTATATCTATATTTATATCTATATAGAGATATAGAGATATATATATATATATATATATATAGATATAGATATATATATATATATATATATATAGATAGATATATATAGATATAGAGATATATATATATATATATAGATATAGAGATATATATATATATAGATATAGAGATATATATAGATATATATAGATATAGAGATATATAGATATATAGATATATATAGATATATATAGATATATATAGAGATAGATAGAGATAGATAGATATAGATAGAGATAGATAGAGATAGATAGATATAGATAGATATAGATAGATAGATAGATAGATAGATATGGATATGGATATGGATATGGATAATTAAAACTATAATTAGACAACTACATAGGATTCAGAAATGAATACATGAAAACCTAGTGGTGCCACGTGCGTGTTTTGTGTGTGTGTGTGTTTCTTGGAAATACGGGAGCATTTTCTGTCATTTTCTGTCTCTATTTGCAATGTTTTAGCCAATCCAAGCCCTAATGAATTAACTTGGAACAGGGGCATTCCACAAGTTGTCACAGGCTCATACCCCTTTGGTTTGTGCCTCCAAGTACATTTCTTCAAATGTAAATGTTAACAACAGTGCTCCTATGTTTTCCGCCCACCTCCCCAGAGCGTATACAAGTGTGACTTCCTCAACCTGCAGCTTCAGCAGCCTCTGCAGCTGGCCGGCGATGCGGTGGAAGCGTTCCTGAGACAGCTGCGTAGCCCCATCGACACGCTGCCCGCCCAGCTCTTCCACGTCGTAGTCTTCTCGCTGCTCCTATCCTACTTCCCGTCGCCGTACCAGCGCTGGATCTGCTGCAAGAAGGCCCATGAGCTACTGGAGCTCCACGGCCTTCTGCTCATCATCACCCCAGACTCCTCCCACCAGAACCGTCACGCCCTCATGATGCGCAGCTGGCGCGTGGCCGTGGAGTCTCTGGGCTTCAGGCGCTGCAAGTATGTCAAGTTCTCCCACATGCACCTCATCGCCTTCCGCAAGGTGTCTCTGGACACCACCAGCGATCTGGTCAGCCGCAACTACCCGGAGATGCTGTACATCCCGCAGGATTTCCAGTCCCACGAGGATGAGGACGACTACACTGATGTGCCCGTCCAAGCGCGCTCCGACATGGAAGACGACCAGCTGGCGTGGGGCTTCAATGAGTTGCCGGACACACCCTACGAATCGGATTCTGGAGAGAGTCAGGGCAGCTCAGTTCCCTTCCTCCACGAGCTGGAGGACCCCATACTACTCCAGAGCTGAGCCACACCCAGCCACACTCAGTCCCTGATGCTGCCCTTCGCCCTAACCCTTTTTTTTGGTTGGAGGATCTGTAAGGTGGTGGCGATACGGTTGAAGCTTTGCCACTGCACTGCTCATACTTATTCAGAGCCTTCAGAAATGCAACATGGAAGCTTTAGGAACAAAGGGGGTTAGGAGATAGCGCAAATGGAGTTGTGGCCAACCTGCTGCACTGCCAAATGACCCTGCTGCATTCTGCCCCCTCTCCCCCAGTATCCCCTAAATAAACCATGCCGTTTGCACAGAGTGAAAGAAAAATACGTTTACAGAATTTATATTTTCGATATGATACATCGTTAGTCTCAACACAGCCACACAAACACACACACACACACACCAATGAATACTTTTTTATATGGACTTTGTAGTGGAATGCCCTCAGGATAGATAGTTAGCCTATGTTTTTCATCCCATCTCTGATCTGTCCAGCTCTAAACGAACCAATATTTACTCCTTCAACAGCATTGTCGTAATCAGTAGTTAAAAAGAGAACATGCTTCAGTGCCAGCTGAGCCACTGACTTCAAACACCTCATACAGAGTTGGTATGCTTTCTTCTGCAAGTCAGGTGAGGCTAGACTTTCTAATTATTGATGTGCATTTACTTTTTGGAAAAGAGAAAATTGTTATCACATAATTATTTTCTTCACTTTTTAAAAGTGTGACATTTCATGTCTTTTTGGCTGATTTGTGGCTGTTTCACAATAACATGACTTTAGTAGCATTTTAAGCATAATTCAAGGTAGTTTTTTAAATTTCACTAATGTGAAACTGTTGTTTTTTCTCAGTGTAATATGGTACGATTGTTGCTAAAAATTCATTACTCTTGTGTCTCTGCAGGTGTAAATGAAACAGCTGTTTAAATCTACACATATATTTACCTTAAAAATGTATTTCATTACAAATTCTGTGTGAAACAATATGTAGATAGGCCACATTATTGGATTAATAATAGATCTTCATTGATATCTTGGCTTCTTTTATAGATTACCTGGTAGCTTCACAGTAGGTACTAACACATGCAGGAAAATGATAACGACCAGCTCTGTCACCTTGATACTTCATGTTTTTTCTCCAAGTACTTCATATCTGACGAAGTACTTCATATCTGACGAAGTACTTCATATCTGACGAAGTACTTCATATCTGACGAGTCCAAAATTGGCCTTAAGCAACATTAATGATTCATTGCTTACTTGTTTTTTAGGTTTGGGTTTTGTATAAAAGCAATGCCAGTACAAATCATTCACTGGATCAGTTTATTAATTTGACTATATATCTCTTCGGATGTATTTTCATCAACAGTAGGAAAGTACTCTGCTTGAAGTTTTAACTCAACTGTTCAAAAAATATCTTCAAACGCTCCAATACAATTCCAAATGATTTACCTCAATGAGGATTTTGCACTAATAACCTTGCAGTTTCAATTAGCGACGCAACGTCTACTCTCATCGATGTGCATTCTAGCAATAGCCAGGCGTGTCCTGAAAGTACTGTATCTTATGGGGGAATGTTCATGGGTTGTTCCCAATGACACTAGCACCCACATTCTTATTTGTGGATATGTTTGTAATGGTATATCCTGTTTATGTATGTTTGTGTGGGTTGAGTGTGTGCATGAATGTTTTGTTGTAATGTTCTTGTCTGTGGCACTTTATTTCATAAATAGTCGACTAATCTCAATCGTGATTGCTGTCTAATTGGGGGAGGAGCCAGCACCCCACGAGGCACTTTCCCTAGTAGTCCCTGATCAAAACAGGTGCACAATGTAGAGCAGGGGCCTCGACACTGTTCCTGGAGAGCTATTGGCCTGATTGTTTTCATGGCAACCCCAATTTAGCACACCTGATTCCAATCATTTGCAGGTTAATAAGCTGAATGAAGCTACATTTTAGGGTTAGAGTCAAAACATACATGGGGGCAACTCTCCATGAACAGGGTTGGAGAGCCCAGATGTAGACAATAGGGTGCCATTTGGGACCCAAAAATAGTGTTGTTAACACAACCAGTATGATGTAACTGTACCCTTAATGTGCTCATCAGGATACCTGTAATCCTAAAGGTGCCTTCTGACTTATCCCAGTTAATGTGTTTGCAGTCCTGTTTCTCATGCTTGTATGTTGGAAAACTCACACTTCACTTGTCAACAAACGACAGGCTTCCTTTGCCAACATATTGTGTTATGAGCTACATTCTACCAGCTACCACTTTAAAGTATTATTGGCTCAAGGATTTACCCTTTGAAAAATATCTTGTTTAATTGTCCGTTTTTAATAATTACTGTACACATTGCTTTCATTGTTCCTATACATCCATTGTAGCACTGGTCAGTTCATGTTTGGTGTAATTTAACTATTCCTGTTTAGTAATAGTAGTAATATAAATGACAGTCATTTCTCAATACAGTTCATTTTCTGAGGCGTTGTGAATTGTACTTGTTCATTTTCAGTGAAACATATCACCGGCGTATGTCTTCCAGGACTTTGTTTTGAGTCCATTACTTGCATGAATAGCTTCATTTTCAGTATTAGGATTTAGACAATTACAGGATGTGTGCATATGGTTGTTCTATTTTATAAATGAATGTACAAGCAGCTTTCATG
Source organism: Umbra pygmaea (assembly GCA_016801145.1). NCBI lineage: Eukaryota > Metazoa > Chordata > Actinopteri > Esociformes > Umbridae > Umbra > Umbra pygmaea. The sequence continues at coordinate 47,964 of JACXGM010000828.1, forward strand.
TGTAATTATTGAGTCCTTCTTTTCACTGTTTCTCAAGACTGTTAAAATAATCGCCTGTAATTGCAATGTCCATATTGAGACCGGTTGAAATATGTTTAACTTAAGTTCATTGTAAATTCAATTCATTTGAAGAGCCTCATTTAACTTGTATAGTATATTTATACTGCACGTAAAATGTGTAGATATTATACTGATTTATTAATAGCCTAAATATCCTAACGATAGAGGCCAGTTTGCAACTTTTTCTCCTCCCATACATTACGTATCAAACTCCGGTTGGGAACTACCAAAAATATGCAGTTTTGCTAAACAATTCCATCGATTAAATATTTATTTGGACCTTTTGTCTTTTGGAGGCGGAAGCAATCGTAAGTAATATTTCAGTGACGTGTAATGTGTTTTGACAAAACGTTTAGACAGCCTAAAAGTTGTATTTATAGGGCAGGGGTCATCAAACACCGGTCCTGGAGGGCCGAAAAACTTAAGATTTTTTTATCTGACCAGGTATAAACCAGTCCCTTATTAGAAAGAGAACAAAAATACGATGAGTTTCGGCCCTCCAGAACCGGAGTTGATGAACCATGCCATAGATTGTACCGGGGCATTGTCTGGACCGGAGGCATGAATTTCCATTTTGACTTATTTTATCCGCTTGGTTTGTCCTACTGGTTATATCGTAGTGACGTTTTGGAATTGATGGACGCTGTCATCTGACAAGTTTTTTGTGTGTTAGCGATAAAAGTAACAAACAAAAGTTTGCAAAGTGAAAAATAAGTACTTTCTCGTTAAAGCGAACTCGGATAATTTGCGCTAACTGACTCGGTCGCAGGCTACAGAGTTGATCAAGCGTTAGGACTGAGCCTGCAAACAATCATCTTGAAGCGAAAACGCGTTACGTAGTACCGGCAAATCATGTATTCTAACTGGCTAGTTAATCACGTACAGTAGCTAGCACGCTAGCGACGACTTAGCTAGTTAGTTGGCAGCTCATAGTCTAAGTTAGATTGCTAGTTATTGAAGAAAGTGGTTGAATTCTGGTATAGCGATGCAAGGACCGTCAACCTGATTAACTAGCTAGATAACGTAACGGTAACTTAGCTAGACTACGATAGCTTCCTGGTAAAGGATTTAATTGTCCATATGATTTCCTAAAGCAACTGTATAGGCAGCTCGTCTATATATCAGAATGTGCCGCCTGCGGTACTGTGTCAGTCACTGCCTGCGCGAAGCTATGACCAGACTGGAGGTCGCTAACGGAGAGATCAACATGTGGTCCTCTGTCAGATGCCTGGACTACCTGGCTGGTCTGAACCTGCTGGTAGCGCTCTGCCTCGGTCTCTATGTGCGATGGGAGAAGACGGAAGATCCCATGATCCTCATCGTATCTGTTCTGGCCCTGTTCGTCCTCGGGATAGCTGTTATATTGTACTACTACTTTAGCATGCAAACATGTGCCCTGAGTCTACTCCACTTGTGGTTTGGCTTCCTCCTCGGGCTCCTATGTTTCCTCAACAGTACCGCTCTGCAAAGCGATATCAAGGAGAAAGTCACCAATTACCTGTTACTGGCCAGTATTTCAATAAGAACACTGTGGGCTCTGCTGGAGAGGATGTGCGGCTGCGTCAAGTACCGGCCTGCCGTGCTCACCGCAGCAGAGACCATGGAACTAGCAGGCTTTGCGAGCTCTAGTGCTGTCCTACTCATCCAGAAGTCCATGAGTGTTGTGGTGCTGGTGGTTGCCATGGCTACTCTGATGCTGGCTCTCCGCGCGAAGGCTTTGATGGCCCTGGCCAACCTGGCCTGCTTCTCTGTCATCACTGCAGTGTTGTTCTTCAAAGCGCTGGACGTCACCACCAACCCCTTTGCACTGGCTTGTTTTTTCACCCGGCTCATCTGCATCCCCCTGTTGGACGTGTACTTCAGCGGGCTGTCAGTAACCGAGCGCTGGCTGCCCTACCTAGACTGTAGGGGTCTGTGGCGCAGGCTTTCTTTTGTGCCTCTGCTGCTAGTGGAGGTGAAATTATTTTGATACGTTTGAAATGTATATATTCATGCCATGTCAGAACAACATATGAAGGATGAAAACAGAGTCAACAACAATACTTATTTCCATTGATGTTCCCAGGTAGGCTTTCTGGCCCTGGCAACCCGCACGTTGATGGATCTGACCAGGTGGTATCTGATGATCCCAGGCTTTGTGCTGTGTGGATTGTTTTGGTTGTTCTGTCACATGGTTTTCCTCATCACTCTGTGGGGATTCAACACCAAACTGAGTGACTGCCAGAGGGTGTGTCAGGCCCAGGGAGGCGGGACCAGCTGCTTAGACAAGGTTATGGCATCTAAAGGAGTAAGGCACTTCTGTCTGCTTTCTGAACATCTGATGGTATTCAGTCTGCTTTCCACCATCATACTGGCTGCTTTGTCATGGCAGGTAGGTTAGCACTGATGTTCAGTTTGATACCGTGATGACATGGGCTGATTTGACCTCAATATTTTGTGTTGTATATGAGCTCTTGTAGCTGGTGTGATGTAAAAAAGGTTAGACACATTTAGGGGTCATATACAGTCATCCGAACTTTCTAGTTGTCTGTTTTGGTCAGTAATGTCTGTGTCTGTGTCAGTCCTTCAGCAGTATCTTTATTAGTGTGTTCCTACTGGTGCTGGCTCTGGAGTGTCTGTTCCATGGCCTTTTCCATGAGCTGGGGAAGTGCCTGGGGGGCACATGTGTGGGATATGCAGTGGTCATCCCCACCAACTACTGCAGGTAGGAATGTAAAGATACAGTTGTATTCAGATGTTTAGGCACCCCTGATAATTTCCATGATTTTAATTTATAAATAACTGGGTGTTTGGATCAGTAATTACATTTTGATCTATCAAAAAACTCAAGCACACAGTGATATTTCGGTAGTGAAATGAAGTTCATTGGATTAACAGAAAATGTGCAATATGCATCAAAGGTTTTGTTGATTTGAATACCTGTAACTATCTAGCACTGATTAATTGGAACACACAATTGGTTTGGTGAGCTCATTAAGCCTTGAACTTCATAGACAGGTGCATCCAATCATGAGAAAAGTATTAAAGGTGGCCAATTGCAAGTTGCTGTTCTCTTTGACTCCTCTGAAGACTGGAAACATGGGGACCTAAAAACAACTGTAAAAATGACCTGAAAACAAAGATTGTTCAACATTATGATTTGGGGGAAGGCTACAAAAAGCTATCGCAGAGATTTAAGCTGTCAGTGTCCACTGTGAGGAACATAGTGAGGAAATTGAAGACCACAGGCACAGTTCTTGTTAAGGCCAAAAGTGGCAGGCAAAGTAAAATATTAGAGAGGCAAAGGCGAACGATTGTGAGAAGGGTCAAGAACAGCCCACAGACAACCTCCAAACACCTACAACATCATCTTGCTGCAGATGGTATCACTGTGCATCATTCAACAATTCAGCGCACTTTGCACAAGGAGAAGCTGTATGGGAGAGTGGAGCGGAAGAAGCCTTTTCTGCACACACGCTACAAACAGAGTAGCTTGAGGTATAAAAACGCACATTTGGACAAGCCAGCTTCACTTTGGAAGAAGGTGCTGTGGACTGATGTAACAAAGATGGAGGTATTTGGTCACAACAAGGGGCGTTATGCATGGCGGCAAAAGACCACAGCGTTCCAAGACAAACACTTTCTACCCACAGTAAAATCTTGGAGGTTCTATCATGCTGTGGGGCTGTGTGCCCAGTGCCGGTACTGGGAATCTTGTTAAAGTTGAGAGTCGCATGGATTCCACTCAATATCAGCAGATACTTGAGAATAATGCAGAGGAATCAGTCACAAAGTTAAAGTTACGCCGGGGCTGGATATTTCAACAAGACAACGACCCAAAACACTGCTCAAAATCTACTCTGGCATTTATGCAGAGGAACAAGTACAATGTTCTGGAATGGCCATCCCAGTCCCCAGACCTGAATATCATTGAAAATCTGTGGGGTGATTTGAACCAGGCTGTCCATGCTCGGCCACCATCAAACCTGGAGATGTTTTGCAAAAAGTAATGAGCCAAAATACCTCCATCCAGAATCCAGACACTCATTACAGGCTATAGAAAGCATCTAGAGGCTGTTATTTCTGCTAAAGGAGGCTCAACTAAATATTGATGTGATATTTCTGTTGGGGTGCCCAAAATTATGAACCTGTCTAATTTCATTTTGATGCATATTGCAGATTTTCTGTACATCCGATAAACCTCATTTCACTACTGAAATATCACTGTGTGCTTCAGTTATTTGATAGATCAAAATGAAATTGCTGATCCAAACACACAATTATTCATAAGTGAAAATCATGAAAATTGTCAGGGGTGCCTAAACGTTTGCATACCTTGAACAGAGCAAAATGGAAATTCTAAACCTAAGCTAAACCCCCTCAATATTTCTCAATCATTGTGTTCCCTCTCCATGTCTCCAAGCTCTCGATTAGCCCAGTCATGATTCGACCAAATAATCAGTGATGAAAACAAAAATATGTATGCATAACAATTTTACACTTGTAAAAGATCCTCACATTTGAGGATCATGGGGTGACACTGAAACTAGACAGTTTATTTTTTTAAGGAAAACAAGAATGTGGGCTGCAGTTTTTATTCCTGATCATTGATCAAATATATTTTTGTCATAATCATCTTTGGAAAATTCTCCATGTCTGTTATGATACAAATTTTGTCTGAGCACTCAACACCTCTTTTTTGCACACTGGCACTTCCCTTCTTAATTCTGCCTGTCTGGGGTAGTTCTGACGGGCAGCCCATCCTGTTGCCACCGGAGCAGGTGCACCAGTTGAACATGCGCTCCACAGGCATGTTAAACACAGTCCAGCGCTTCTTCAACCACCACATGATCGAGGAGTTTGGCTGTGACTACTCCACCAGTGGGGTGACTCTGGAATCCCTGCAGGCGAAGCTCAAGGCCTTCATGGAGCTCTGCACGACTGACGGGCTACGCCACGACACCTATGTCGTGTTCTACAGTGGGCATACACACCGCAGCGGGGAGTGGGCACTAGCAGGTATGAAACGGGGGCGGCAGGTTGGCCTAGGTGTTATGACATCCGACAAGTTTAGGAAAACTTTGTTCTGTTGAACAACACCGTTAACCCAAATTGCTCCTACTACCCTAGCTGTAACATCCTCCCAGTTATTTGCTGTAAATAACACTTGGTTCAGAAGCAAAATAACTGCTTAAATAACAGTGAAATAAATCAAATTAAACAATTGAATAAATAAAACGTTATGAAGCTTTGTACCTAAAAGGTAACTGTTGCGAAAAAAACACTTTGTCGACGAAACATGATGCTTTAGAGTTGGTTCCTTTTTTTGGAGGTTACACTCTTGTATTTTAAATCATGCTACTGAACTGAACACCTTTGTTCCATGAGATGAAGTGTGATCAGAAAACAGGCTCTGATTGTGCCTTGTGCTGTTTTGGTCTGTCAGGAGGGGACACACTTCAGCTGGACCACATTCTACAGTGGTGGAAGGAGAAGAATATCTACTGCTGTTCCCGCCTCGTCCTGGTTCTGGACACTGAGAACTCCCTACCCTGGGTGAAGGACGTGAGGATGGTGGAGGGTCATTACGTGGCGGTGCAGGGGGCCCAGCTAGCCAGGACAACGGATGTGGAGCTCCAGGATACTCCCCAACTCGGGGACTTTACCTCGCAGTGGGTGGAATATAACTGCAACCCAAATAGTGACATCCAGTGGTCAGAGAGGGGTCGGACGGTCACTGCCGTCTATGGCATATCTAAGCACTGGAGTGACTACACACTGCAAATGCCCACAGGAACTGACGCCAAAAAATACTGGAGGATGAACTTCCCCAAAATGACCTACCCTGTGATTGATTTAGCACTCGAGAGCAGCAAGCCGAAATTGTTTTGGCTGTGCAGCATATTTGTACGGTTACTCAAGAGAATAAAACTGAACTGGTTCCCCCCAGCTATACTTGATACTGGCCATGGCTTCAAGCTGGTCAAGTCTTAGCACCTGTATTTGAATGATACCGATTAAATACTTTACTTTTACTATGTTCTCACACTTCGGGAATGTTTTTAAAATCAGATTTTTTTATAGAGCTGGTTGTGTGATCTTAAGCTGAGGTTTTAGGACCCTCAGTGGATGTAAAGTTACTAACCAGAATGCTAAGGTCAGGGCCCATGCATCACTTGGTCGACTAGCATCTGGAGTTGTGTAGCGATTCATCCAGAAGAATTGCTAGTCGGTAGTTGCTAACAGGCGGTCATCCCGAATACTAAGCATGATGTGAACTGGACACCAAACAAACAGTCGGTGCAGTGTGCCTTCGCCTTTACAGATAATTGTGTGATATTTTTCTTATGAGTGTTGTGAGTGCCCTAGATTACTGAATTTAATGCAAATATATTTTGAAGGGCTACAACATTTTTGTAACGAAGTCTCAATAGTATATCCCAATTCATTATGTGTTCACAGTGGTTATTTGATAGGATTTTCTTTTTGCTAATGTATTATTCTTTGGTGATTTTATAGAGGTAGTGGTACTGTTCTCTTCTCTAAGATTTTTTTTAAGTTGATCTAAATCCTATCTCAAAATGTCTTTAAAATGTCAGATGTTAGTCTCCCTTTTGAGAATGTGGCCTGTTGTCTGAGTTAGTATTATATTGTCATCCTCCCAGATTACTGAAGCATTGGAAGAATGACAGACTGAAGGCACCATCCAGAAATTTATATTATGCCTTTTGATTATGACCAGACCAAATACATGCTTTGCATAGCTCCAACTCTAAATCTGATCATATTTTGTACAGATAGCCTTTGTCGCTGTTTGAATCTCTCAGGTCGGTAAGATAGTGTTTTGTGTGTAGGATGTGTGGATTTATACAGCTCTGGAAAAAAATAGAGACCACTGCAACGTTTTTTAAATCAACCCCATTGAAAACCTCTGGAATGTGATCAAGAGGAAGATGGATGGACAGAAGCCTTCAAAACAAAGCTGAGCTGCAATATTTTCTGTGCCAAGAGTGGCATAGTCATCCAATATCAATATGAAAAACAAAGCATGCCAAGATGCATGAAAGCCTATTAGTATAATATCATTATTATTATTATTCCACCAAGTATTGGTTTCTGAACTCTTTGTAAGTCAACACGTTAGTATTTTGTTGTGTAAAAATTAACATTAACTTATTTTCTTTGCATTATTTAAGGTCTGACAACGCTGCATCTTTATTTTTCATTTTACCCAAACACATACCTATCAATAGTAAAACACCAGAATCCATTGATTGGGCAGCAGTCTCTTCATTTTCCAGAGCTGTATGTTCATAGCTTTGTTGTTATGAGTCCAAAGTGTTCCCATACAGCATATTGCCAGGGCTATTTGATATTCAGCTTTAAATGCACTATTTTGTATCAAAGAGTTAAGGATCACTGTTGTCCAATGGTCACTAACATTATCTCTCTTGTATATTGCTTTGTGCTGCTTATGGGTGTTATTACTGCAGGATGTCCACTGGTTGATAATGTTGCTAAAAGGATTGCACTAACTAGAGGAGTGGACAGAAGAATATAGACACAATTAAATATGTGATCTTGCATTTAATATCTACGAGTTTTATCTCGTCATAGCCATTTTGAAATGCAAGCTTAGCCTTATCAACTGTATGTGTACGTAAACAGCAATATTGTTATTATGAAGCATTTGACCGAAGTCAAGTCTATGCAATAAAAAAATGACTTCAGTGTTTTGTAATGAAATTGGTTAATATACAGACACATGGTGATCATTAAGTGGCATTGCCTTCTGTAATGCACCTTTTATCAGAGAATTGCATGTGGAAGTAGTTCACAAGTTTTGAAGGAGTCGAGATTGAATGAATAGACATTTTTTTGTCGCAAAAAAAAGCATCCCTGTTATACTCACTCTACGAGCCTTACAAATACAATCCTTGCTTGCTTTGATCTTTAAGGTATAGCTTGTCTATCTGTGATGTTTCTATCAGGCAATGTGTTGCTAAAACAGACAAGGTGGCACGATTTTTTCAGTATGTAGAAAACTACAATGGTGGGCTGCCTGTTTTTTCCAAGTCCCGCCCAGTTGCTTCTTAAAGCTGTCCTCTCGACACCGTTGCTCCCTAACACAATGGCTGCTAACCAAGTCTTCCAACAGTATGGTATATGTTGGAGCCAGAAGACTTACTTCAATGCTCCTAAAAGACAACCAAATTTCTTTTGTGTTTATTATTATTATTATTAATCTGGACACAAGGAGTCGCTGGAGAGGGACACGGCAGGAGAGTTAATCTGATTTATCTAAACTAAATCCTGGGCAAGCTATACCAAGTTACACTGCCTCGTGTGGGAGGTCTAGGTAAAGTCAGAGAACCCATAGTCGGGCTCAAAACATTGACGTAGAATGTCCTACAAGGCAATGCAGGAAATGAATTGTATGTTTAGTGCAGTATTTTAGTACCTATTATTACTCTATAAATAGAATAATTAGCAATTGATCATTTAATAACAATGTTTTATATGACATTGAACATTCATTTTGAAGGTTGATAGCTACCTTTGGAACAAGGCTACTACTTAAATAAGTGTTCATCCTTGTCATTGCATATTGTGTGATGATTGCGACGTTATATGAAAACTTAAAGTCAACACAACTCTAACTAGTGGTGATGTGGAGAGAACGCAGGAGTCGGGAAACAGGACTAGCTGTTCGGTTGCTTTTAATAGCAGACAGAGCGAAGACCAATAGCATATACAACAGGGCGACAATAATGCACAAATTAAATAACGCTGCACAGTGAGGAATAAACAAAAGCTAATATCTATGACTAGTAGAAAGCAAGCTCATGCAGAGTGTAACACATGGACAGATTAACGATAACTGACAGTGAACCTGTAGAAACTAAAAGGAACTAAATGCCATTACTAACTACATAAAAGCACTTAGCTGAGACCGCTTAGGATTAGACAGCAGACAGTTGGATAATGAGGATGATGTCATGCTGAGGCCGGGTAAAGCAGTACATACAATCTCAGACACTCAGAGGTGCTGTGATAGAACACTCTGCCACGGCCTGAGCCATGACTGTACCCCCCCCAAAGGAGCAGCACCAGCTGTGAGATCCAACCAAGGGGGGGGGGGGCAGGGGACATTGGCACCAAGGATGGCACCGCTGGTACAGAAAGAGGGGGTGGCATTGCTGGCACCAGCTAAAACTGTACATCTGCCATCCCCAGTAGAGGAGGAGCCTTCGGTACCGGTGCAGTGGGTGTGGCTGCAGGCTTCAGTGGAAGAGGCACACCCGCCACTGGTTGATGGGAAATGGCTGCAGGTCCTGGCATTGGAGGCGGAGCCCCTAGCTTAGGCGTGTAACCCATTGGGTTAATCAAATGTATTTAATAAAGCCCTTTTTACAACTTCCTCCAAAAGTCTTCACCTCACTGTGCATGCAGATGCACTCACACCTGCCTGCTGGCATTCCTGAACAAGCTCTGCACTGGTGGTGCCTCGATCCCGCAGCTTAATCAACTTTAGGAGACGTCCTGGTGCTTGCTGGACCTTCTTGGGCACCCTGATGCCTTCTTCACAACATTTGACCCACTCTCCTTGAAGTTCTTCATTATCCAATAAATGGGTTGAATTAGGTGCAATCTTACTAGCAGCAATATCCTTGCCAGTGAAGCCTTTTGTGTGCAAAGCAATGATGATGGCACATGATTCCTTGCAAGTAATCATGGTTGACAGAGGAAGAACAATGATTTCAAGCACCACCCACCTTTTAAAGCTTCCAGTCTGTTATTGTAACTCAATCAGCATGGCAGAGTGATCTCCAGCCTTGTCCTCGTCAACACTCACCTGTGTTAACGAGACAAATCACTGACATGATGGCTGCTGGTCCTTTAGTGGCAGGGCTGAAATGCATTGGAAATGTTTTCTCTGGGATAAAGTTCATATTCATGGCAAATAGGGACTTTGCAATTCATCTGATCACTCTTCATGCCATTCTGGAGTATATACAAGTTGCCATCATCAACACTGCGGCAGCCGACTTAGTAAAAATTTGTATTTGTTTCATTCTTAAAACATTTGACCACAACTGTCTAGTCCACACAGTGTACTCCAATCCCACAAGCATAGGGTAACATAGGGCAACATGAGCAGGCCAGTAGCTCGGCTCCTGAGTGGTGTTAGAGCGAGGCCTTGTGGTTCAATGCAAGTTTTGACTTTCGCGAGAGTGATCAGTGCAATTGAAGCTCTATCCAAGGGCATACAAGTAAGTTTGATATTGGACGGTCATATATTTCTTGCAAATTGTTCTTATTGATGGAGTGGACCACATTACCTGCCTTTAACATTTGCCCCTGACAGAAAAGAAACTGATCTAGCCCTTTAAAGCTGATGGCAAATACCCCCCGATCAGTTAATCTTAAATAAACAGTGTTCATGGTTCTTGGGTTACAGTGTCACCTGCATCACACCTGTTCTGACACAGCTGACAGTTCGCAACTTGAGAAGCAGAATTTCTGCACTTCACGATGGGCAGTGGAGCTTCTGTAACGGATGGGAAATATTATGGTGATAGTAAACAAGTGCGAGTTGTGAGACATGCAGGGAAAGTTTCAAGGAATGATGTTGAAGAAAGTTATGATTTACGCCCCTCCACTTCTACAGATGCATCTACTGAGTCAACAGCTAGATACATGGTATGTTGTATTTTTTATTTTATAACTCTACAAGGTCAAATGCTGTAATGAATGTTTGCAGACACTTGTATTACCATAAATGGGCTAAGAAAAATGCTTATGTTCAGATGTATGTGGTTATTGCTCTGGAGGTGAACAGACTCCATTATAAATACTGTATTATGCTGGTATCCCAGCCACCAGAAGCACAGACAGTAAATAACATAGGTTTACCAGCAGGTATGTCACTTCACAAGACATTTCTTGATAAAAAAACTATTTTGGTAATGGCTTGTAAGTAAGCATTTTACTGTAAAAGTGCACACCTGTTATTTTTGTAATTTTATTTGTGAATTATCCCGATTTTCCTCACTTCCCAATTCCCACTAACACTGCCTTTTCGGCAGCTCCGCAAATCCTTGGACAGATCTGTGGATTGGCGAGGGGCGCAAACATGGTTCATCCAACCACATGTTGCCCAACCGCCAATTCTTTTCGCACTGTTCACCCAACACAGAAGCCTTTAGTCATATCATGCACGGGATGATTACGTTCACAGACTATACTTCTGCGTTCGAATTGACACGCACCTGATCTGATCACAAGGAGTCGCTAGAAAGCGACGTGGCAGGATAGGTAATCTGATTTATCTAACCCAATTCCAGGGCAGCGCTATGCCAATTTTCACTGCCTTGTGCAGGAGGCCCAGGGAATGTCAGAGAACACAGTCAGGCTTGAACCCATGACCATCGGGACATAGACTGTCCTGCAATGCAATGACTTAGCCCACTACACCATGCAGAACCCGGCACCGGTTTAATGGGTATGTATGGGGAGAAAGAAAGGAAGGGGACTAACAGTTGGCCAAACTGGGCTTGAACCCATCACAAGAAGGCAGTCCAGAGTCAGGGGATTAGACCGCTACAACAAACTCTGCCACAGTATGATATGAGGATAAACAGGGCTCTCAAGTGTCACGCATTGAGCGTGACAGTCACTCATTTCACTCTTTTGTCACGCACTCCCGCCAACATTGTATTTCTCACGCCGAAATGTTTTTGTATAATATATTTAATATGCCGCTCCGCTAACCGCCAGGAATTAAGTGCGTCTCCCCTGGATTGTCGAGCCTGCCACTTATCAGCCAATCACAAAAAAATAAATGGGCTACACAATAGCCAATCAGAAAATAGCACTATTGTATTTGGGATTTTTTTTACCAAATAAAAAAATCATATCTTGTAAATGTTCACGTGATTTCCACTGTATGTTCTTAATACATCCATGGAAACGACTGGAGCTCCAAGCATCAGTTCAAATTCACAACTTGTTTGATACAAACAATGCCAACTTGTTTGTATATGAACTCCCTTTACCTGATCAATTGGGTCTTAAGTAGGGACTTACTAAAACTTGTGATCTTAGAGTTACTCAGAGAAAGTACTTTTACTCAAGTAAATGTCAACCTCTGCTAGCATGTACGAGATGATCGCGCTTGATGTTCTAGAGCAGGGGTGGGCAAACTACGGCCCGCGTGCCAGATGCGGCCCACCGGGTCTGGCCCACTTTGATCTGGCCCACAGTCTATCGATGCTCTTGAGCGTCAAGTGCGATTGTATCGCGATTATCTCACGAACCGTATATGCTAGCAACTAAAGCTTGGTACCATTGGAGTGTTGGCTCATCCATGTGGGTTAATCAGAACCGACAGCTATCGCGCCTCGAAGTTTTTTTGACTTTTCCCTTTTTTACTAAACACATTACAGGCAGGAAGTAGGATGTGAAAATGACAAAATAGCAACTCTGAAATGATGTAGGACATCATCCTGCACAATACCAACATGGTACCAATATGGGTGGAAAGAGGGGGTTCCGCTGATAAAATATTGCCAATGCAAATAATGAGAAGTGGTTTGTCCATGTGAATTAATGACAAGTCGTAGATATTGTGTCTCAAAGTTGGGTACTTTTCACTGACTATATTTTGGTAACCTAAAAACATTACAGTCAACAGGTTTTACAAAACAAAACATTTATTTCCTGTAGGATACGCACCTAACTGTGTAGGGGGGGGGGTTAATTTAATGAAATAACGTTTCCTATTTTTCATGCATCGCTATAAAATGCGGCCCTTCATTTGGTTTCAAAAGCTCAATGTGGCCCTAAAGCTAAAATAAATGCCCACCCCTGTTCTAGAGCGTCGGGGGTCTTTGAAGGTCGATCACGTGAATTTGGTTGTGGGAAGGCAAAATCGTGATCATGATAAAACATTTATTAATTGTGCAGCCCTACTGTCTTGAACCAATTTCGGAGGCTATCAAAGATCGCAGCCTTGTTTTTAGTGCTTCCAAATTTTAATGCTGATGCCGAGATGGTATTTTTGATGGTTGAGTTGAACAAAACGCAAAACAGCTTGTCTCTGGACGGGACATTGTCCTCAATCATGACCCTGAAAATGGCTAGGCTTGAGCTAAACTGTTTCAAATGTGGAAATACTTCTGCAAGTCTGAGCAATTATTAATAACAACAACAAAACACTAATAATTATTATTAATAAAACACCCCCATTCCCACAACCCATCTAACCCACCCCCCTTGACTTCCTGACAGGGGGATGTCACTCGTGCCTGTCTTCAAAACTTGAGAGGCCTGGATAAATGATGCATATAATACCCAGCTTTAGTTACATGGTTCCACAACTAAAAACTGTCTCCACGGACAATGGTATAAGTACAGGTTTAGCGCTGTCCTCGAAACCAGCCTCTTAATGCTCAATAATGTTTTGACCTCACTATTACAATGCACTTATTGTTGCTCTTTAAATTAAAGGGTCTGCAACTTTCAAAAGAGAGGCATAATCAGGCAAGATTCACTACAGCCGTAATTGAGGTAAGACACTACAGACTTTGTTGTAATCCAGTACTGCATTTTGTTTAATGCATGTGTTTTGATACAATTATTGCCAATGGATGTGACCGTGTTGCGGTGCAGGTGCCCAGTCAGACGCACGTGGCGGTCGGCAGTGGTCAACAGGAGATAACCAGTGAGCAAGCGGTCACTGAAGAGCTCTGGGCCAGTGGATTGTACATCCAGGGCAAAGGCACAGTGATGACCAACATGTTTGAGGTAGCCCGTCTGACTTCCTTAACTAATCTCTCGAGCCTACACGGATAGAACCAAGGTCTCCATTTCCTTACAAAAGACGTTTGACGTACAACACGTGGGCCTACTAACAATCTAGTGTTGTTGGGCCAGTAACTAAAATGTGATTGGTTTGAATCCGTGAACTGACAAGGTGAAAGAAATGTTTGTCATTGTAGCTGTCGCACCAAACACATCTTTGTTGATGTGGGTAGATAGCCTAGGGCAGGAGACTTGAACTCTTACCTGAGGAGCCTGCTGGTTTTCTGTTTTACCTCATCATTAATTACACCCACTTGGTGTACCAGGTCAAAATAAGTAACAGATTAGAGGATTGGAAAAAAACATTGAGTGTAACTGGCTTCAATAGTTCACTGACCTAGAGGTTAGAGCATCTTACCAGTAAAAAAAATTCTGCATTTGAACAAGACAACTAACGCTAACCGCTTCTAAGTTAGCCTTGCAAAGCCTCCTGATCCAGGTGGCTTAACATCAAAATGCTCGAAGACAGCCAGTCCGGGTGCGATCAATACGTGGTTAATTTGGTGTTGGTTAGACTTTCAACGGGCAAACTGTCAATTTTCACCCTTTATGGGTTTGTTTTAGGTGATGATAAGTACGAGAAGTGCCCGCAAATCCAGGGTTGCCAACTCTCACGCATCTGGCGTGATTCTCACGCTTTCAGCAGTAAAAAAAAGTGTTTCCATTCTATAAGTTTTTTTTGCATAAATGATGGTTTATATTATAGTAAACAAAGACATTTCTAAGATTAGGGTTAGGATTACCAGGTGATCTCCGCGCGCACGCTCACTGAAATTTTACCGAGTCTCACGCCAGCCAACGTCCCAAAGTTGGCAACCCTGAAATCAAATAGAGAAACAAGAATGTCTGTTGGTTTAAATGGTTGGAGATGGATTGGATCGCATTGAAATTACATTTCCATCATCGGCAATCTGATACGCCTCTTGCCCGAACGTTTTGAATGAGCACGGTCAGACTGATATCCACCAAGCTTCTGACATCAGGTGGTTTACAAAGCTAAAAATTCTCAGGAAAAGAATGCCTGCTAAGTGATTGAAAATGTAAAAGTAGTATGATGTTGACTTTTTATCGTCTTCCTCAGGAAAAGGCCAACATCTACAGATACTTTGATGCTCAGGCAGACCTGTGGGTCCTACTACCTCTACAGTTGGAGATGAACATTGACGTTGTCACGCAGAAGGTCAAGCAAGTCATGGTGAAAATTCATTTGACCTAACATCACCGTTCTTTCATCCTTCCCTACAATCTTCCCTCATCCAAACAATAGCCGCTTTCCGACCAAGTAGTTACAGGAACGTAGTTATAGGAACAGTCCACTTCTAAACAGTTCTACTAACTACTCTCCCCAAAAACAGGTTTTGCTATTTGCATTCGCACTGGTCAAGTGGCCATAGGAACTGGTAGGAGGGATAAGGGAGTGACGCAAGCACCGCAACAGGCTTTTATAGCGTTGTCA
>JACXGM010000829.1:0-10227 GCA_016801145.1 Umbra pygmaea
AGCAACCAAGCACCTCAGCTCCACCCACGCACCGCCTCTTTGACCATTTTTGGTTATCCGAGGTTGACGTCGAGTGACGCGCTACCAAGATGGCGACGACCGTCTCCGCCCACAATGAGCTTCAAAAACGCTTTTCACAAACCAATGGGTGACGTCACAGTCAGGCTGTCCATATTTTTTACAGTCTCTGGGTACAACAGAGTAGTACTGGATCATAGACGTGATGCGCCTGCATAAAAATAACAAAATGAACAACTCATTTACTAATACCAATAGTATACTGGATCATAGAAGTAATGCGCCTGCGCAAAAAAGAATGAAATGACCAATTGTTACGTCCCACAGTATAGAATATGATATATGAATCATATGTACCATTCTTTCAAAAATATTTGTAAAAAAAAATGAATCGTTCATTAACCGGCCATCACTAGTTCCGAGAACAACGGGGGGCGCTGGAAGCAATATTTTGGAAACAGTGGCATTGTGGTGCCCTTGGGAGGTGTTTGTGTTAAGGCAAGTTACACAGAAGATTCACAACAATACGAGTTTAACGTTTCAATTACTTGCAAAAAACGGTGGTTTGCTATTAAAACCTGCCAGTTTAGGCCACAGTGACTAGACGAGATGTTGTATATATCATAAGTCCACTTCAGTGTTTCTGACTGTAGCTTCTTTTGGTGCAGCTCCGTGCTGCCTTCACGGGAACGGGACCTCAGAGTATCATCTATACCCAGATGGCGTTTACTGTAAACTCTGGAAAAAAGACGCTCTCTTTTGGTATTACCTGTGGATAATTTTTTTTCTGTTAAATGTAAGTTTCTCAAAAAAAATTAACTGTGAAAGTTTTCACAAATCAGAATCGTGAATTTAAACACTCAGGGAAGGATTAACTGATCCAAAATGAACTGTGAAAGTTTTCACAAATCAAGCTCAATCTAAAAAACAAGTGTTTTTGTAATAGTAATAATCAGTAAAGTTAATGTCAACCCCTGAGTTCATAAGAATTACTATTGTTTGGCATTTCTGATTGGCTGTTGTTTGATTAAGATTTGAATGTTAAATTGCTTGCGGTTTTTGACTGGCTGCTTTTTGTTTGGGAAACTAATGATTATTTTGTTTGTTGTTCAATTATGTGCTTTTTGATAATTTTTGATGATAACATAAGTAACAACAACAATAAAAAACAACACCAAGAATAATCATAACAATAATAATAATCATTAATATTCAGGGGAATTAGCCTACATCTTATTTGATGGGTGGGTAAGGAACCTGGATAATGGATAGGGGGGCGCTGGCCCAAAAAAGGTTGAGAACCACTGTCCTATAATCTAGCATGGAACCAAACCTGGAGTTCCTGATGTTTGTTGTCTAGTTTGTCTAGTGTGGCGGAAACCTGCGGGGATTGGGAATCGTTTGGGTATCGAGTCGACAGTCTGGTGACTGACCTCCAGTAAGTTGTTCAAACAAAGGATGTGTCAGACATTTCTTTACTTCTACCACTATACAATAAAACACATTCCTAAAAACATTAACATGTATAACCCAGTGTTTGCAGCTGTTTGAATGCGAGTCAATGAGAGAATGTACTGTAGCAAGGTGACGGTGTGTTCCTGTCTGTCTACTGTTTGAAAGCACTTGTTTGTGCCGATCTTAGAAGTAAACTGATGATAGCAATGATTATTGAAAACACCACAGAAACTAAAATGGTGCTTTCTAGCTCTGCAAATTCAGCTTTGTGGGAAGCCAACCAATACAAAACGCATGCAGGGTGTGTTACTTGCTTGGTCACTCCCATTACAAACCATTTTCAGAGTTATTGTTCTACAACAGGAACATCTTGAATGGGACAGTAAGGGTCTAGGCCCTCTTCGCTGGGAGAGGAAAAGTTTATTTTAATATCTTTTATAAGTTACAGTATATCAGTTACCTTATATTAAACTCAGAGGGAAACACTATACCTTCTTTGAACCCATAAAAAGTATTTTTTTAGGCAAATCTCTTTTTATTTGTTATCTCGATCCTTTTGAAAATGCTTTTGGGGTTAATATTTGAGAGGGGTAGGTTCTACGAAAGCTTCTCAGACGAACCACTAAAATAACTTATATGTTTTCATAATAACATAATGAAAATATTTTTTCAATTTTTCCTTGAAAAATGTATTGGGGCTCCCCTACAATGTGATTGTATAAACCTCTAAAGGGTCTTTTACAATGTTTTGAGTTTAGAGCAGGGGTCTCCAACCCCAACTGCCCATATTGTAGCCTCCTGCAGAATATCAACCATCCAATTATTAGTTTCAGGTGTGCTAAAATAGGGTTGGACTGATAGCAGTCAGGACAGTTTACTCTCCAGGACCAGGGTTGGAGATGCATTGTTTAGAGTGTATCATAGAAAATGCATTGGAAAGTGATAGGTGTATCTGTCTGGCAGGAGCTTTCATATTAAAGTTAATGGTAATCATTAGAGAAGCACACTCGTTGCCAGATCAGGAGCTCTTATATTAATGTTAATGGTAATCATTAGAGAACCCTCGTTGCCAGATCAGTGAACCAACAGATGGCAGTACCAGAAGATGGCACCATGTCATCTCGCGGCATACATTTTCACCATCAAATTAGGACCTGTCTCTCTGAGTTGCTTGCTTGCGGATGTGCGTCAGGGACACTTCATTCTCACTGACATGCTTCAGTGACAAGCTCTTTGGTGAGATACTGAAGAAAGCACAATGTTCAAATGAGGTCCGTTTCAGCGAGCCGTAGAGTCCGCATTGAACCACATCAGGTCAAAACGACATTCAGTCTGCTCTGTAGTCTACTGTCTGTTGGTCTTGTTTGTCTTGTTTAGATCGGGCTTAACCAGTTTCTGACAAGCTACTGGGAGTGAATCAAAGGAAACGGACCCTGATTACATCTCTGTGTACATATCAACTGATTTGAGCTGAGGTCTGTGTGAGGATTCCTTTCTCTGATTTGATCCCGCCGCGTGGATAATCAGGATCTCTAATACTCCAGGAGTTATTCAAAGGATTCTAGAAGATGCCATCTAAAAATGGGTTTTTTCAAGAACCTATTCGGAAGGTTCTTCAAATAACTTTGAGGTTTCCCCACAGTTTCAATGTAAAGAAGTGAAATAACCATTTCTTATTAGAGTGTAGACAATTTGGCATTTTCATAACTGTCTGCCCAAGTGCTTGAGATGCCCAACTGTCCCCAGTGTGACCAAACAAAGCGTTGTATGGAATGTCATTAAAAAAGCTGTTTGGCTGAGCTCTCGCACCAGTCTGTCCAGGCAGCTGTCCTGCCCCATGCCGGTATGTGGAACGTTGGCATGTTTGCCATGTTTTGACAGCGCCTGTGCTATGAAACCATCACAGGGGGTGTGGTAGACCAGCAGACAGAGGAAGGGTCAGGCCCCTGAATGAAATACGTGTCCAACTGGACTTCCCATCCTGTAGTTGCAGAGGAAACCCTCCCGTCTTTGCGTACTTTCACTGGGCTGCTTGTGTTTCTCAGTAAGCCGCACATATTCATTTATTTATTAGACTACCTTTCAAAAGAACTCTATTCTTCTTAAGAATTGTTTGACCCAAGCTAAATGCGACAGAAGTCATTAGCCTCTGAAATGGCAAAAACAATGTTGACCCTCCATGGTATGTACAGTATCTGTGTGCATGTGTGTGTTACCTGTCTGGGGATGACTCCATGATACCAGGCATGACTGCGTGGTTCCTCACTGCTCAGCTTCAGCTCTTCCTCCAGCTCCTTTCGCAGTTTCTCCGGCGGGCCCTCCATGATGTACTTCTCCCTGGAGAACTGAACATACACAGGAGCAACAGGCTGTTTCATCACCGGTGTCCTCCCAGACATGGCTGCTGTGTTGAATGGACACAGTTGTCACAGCGCTGGACTGGCTGCCTTTGTCTACTTAAACCTTTAATGTCAACTAATGTATCTAACACAAGCTCTGTCCTGCTTTCGCTCTCTTTCTTTCGTTCTTTCTGGATGCATTTGTCATAGAGGGCACTCTTTGTTTCCTGGTCGTTCCCCGGAGCCACACCATGCCTGTGCGTTCAAGTTGACAGTTGGCTTTAACAGCCTTTACCTGGCAGCCATGTGATTTCCTGGCCATGATGACACACCCCTCTGCTAGAGGCCACTGTGACGGATCGACTCGACACACCTACCTAAAACTCACCTGACGGCTCTGACACAGTCACGCACACAAAAATGGAGATAGTTTAGAGTGCGGCACTGCTTTATGACTCACAGTAGGATTTTCCATTTTGCTCAAACCATTCACAACAAACACTGTCAGTCATTTAACAAGGAAGGAGAAATAGGATGTGCAAATCTTTGCATTATGTGGCTGACAGGAAATATATCATTGGTCAATTAAAAATGAGACTTATCAGTCTCAAGTGAGAAAATCTATCCTCCTTAATAATGAATAGACTTTGTCTCCAAACATTCTCCCTACTTATAAACACAATTTAATATTTTATTATTCAATCTCTGTCTGCTCAAAATATTTCTCATTACATGATAAGACAAATCAAGAGTTGTATTCCAAGGAAACAAATGATATTTCACTCCAGTGACGCCACTTTGTTTTCCACTTTCTTCATTAAATAAAGTGAAAACAAAACACTTTGTAAAGTTTTAACTGTCCAGCACTTTAAACTGAGATTTAAACAGAGACTTTGGCACCCAAGCTGGATCTTTCCAAACATACTTATAATTACTTGGATTGCCAGGACCCGGTTCCTAGCTGGCAAGGTAACAAGTCTGTTTTGGTTTTGTTTGAACATACAGTTATGCTATATGTCCTATATGTTGTCTTGGATAAGTGTCTATTAAATGACTAACATTTAAATAATAATGATAAATGGCAAAAGGGAGTTTATTGGCTACCTACTGTAGCTGTGAAATTTACGAGAATTGATGACCAGTAGGATTATTGTGTACAACTCAAGTTATTGAGTTGTACACAATAATTCTATTAGGTTTTAACCTATATTTTACATACAACCACTGTTTATTTACACCCACTGCAATAACCTTGCTGGCCTAGCGCCATTTTGTCCCTGCACACTACAAATTGACATTTGCCTATAGCACAGGAACTGGTCATAGTGTGTTGTTTTTCCCCTTAAAGGGTTGGATATCGTATTGGTCCCATTTAAAAAATGACACAAGGTCTTCTTGACATTGGCTAACTGTATGGAATGTTCAGAATGTACAGGATTTGGCCTCACTGACCACGTCCAGAAGCAGATATGTGGTATTGTGTCGCTCATAACAAGCAATTTGCTACCAGTGTTTAACCCAGGGCTAAATATGTTAAACTGCACATGCTTTTATCCCAAGAGAGACATTTGAAGGGCGTTTAAATTGAAGTTTTCTGTTGTGGTCGACAGAATTATATGCCAAATAAAACTGAAGGCTCCAGAAAGTTGTGCTTTATTTGAACGGGTAGAGGGGGTAAAAACTGGAAAAACCGCAGCTTCAGATAATAAATCTGTACATGTTTTACCAGAAAGCTAATTGAGTGTACTAAATCATTGTCAGCTGTGGACTACTGCTACTGCTTTATCTGTATAATATGTGTATCTCAGCCGCGGTCGGTGGATCTTATTAAGCTGTCAGTACCATTGGAGAGACAAGAGGCCTGAAGCTTAAAGATTAAAATAGGTTGTATGTGTTTTAAGGCCATGTTTATAAGGCTTCTGAATGCATTGGGAAAGATTATAAAGGGTTAGGATTAATCTGGGGTGGTCTACAAAGTGGCACAATGCTCAAATGTTCCTTCTTAGCACCAAGCTGACTACTACAGACTTAAGTTCGAGACTAGATTGTGCCACAAGCTGACTAGTAGCTAGGAAGCACTGTGGGCGTTGCAAATTGGCATGCATTGAAAGATGGGAGGGCATTCTGAGCAGGGATTTCCTGGTCTCTGCTGTTTTCGCAATGAAAGTTTTCTCAAATGTGTGTTTTGTTCTGTTTCATCAAACTGAATAAACCTGGAAATGACCTGAATTTGTTAAATAGAATTTGTGTTTAGCAGATGTTTCATATCTTAAATATTTTGCTGGAATGAGTAAAACCTTGTTGACACTAAACCGTGCAGGACCCGTACAACAAGAGTTTCATTCGATTCACACCGGCATACAACAGTGATGGGCAAGGTGCAAGCACACAATGTCTGGAAGTAGAATGACAGAAGCAGTGAATATCATTTTCTACACTGGGTTCTTCACACACACTCGAAGTGTGATTTACAGTGGAAAATCACAAATGTGCTCACGAGTGTGCGCGCGCATACACACCTCCTGGGGGGAATAGGGCTGTCAACCGTCTGTCAGCCATGTGTGACGCCTGAAAGGCCCAACACTTCCTAAAAAAACCACCCACTACCCCTGGGGGCAGCTGAGGGGAGAGAGAGCCTGCATCCCAGCGACTTAGACCAGCAGAGCCAATCAAATATCATACCATTGGTGGCATTTGCCATTGAAAGCAATAAGCCTAGACGCCAAGGCTACGGGTATGACCATGAGAAGATTATCCAGAACAATCAAACAACATATGGACCATATGGTGTAAGGACTGTTACAAATGTAAATTAAAGGACTACAGCTTTAAATATGGTGTCTACAGCAGGGGTCTCAAACCGGTTCCACATAGGGCCTAGAGCAGGGTTCATGAACTCCGGTCCTGGAGGGCCGGAACACTTCTGACTTTAGTTCTCGCTTTCTAATAATTTTTATTGTTCAAAAATATGATGGATAGGCACATTGTTAAATAGATAAATATTACTTTTATATACCCCAAACACCAGAGGTCTAATCTTATTTCATCAGGTTACATAGATAGATGAGTAGTAATATATATTGTTGTCCTACCCATTGTATATTGTATTACATATATGTATCATATGGCCAGTATACCAAAGCCACAAGCTTTACCTAGAAAAGCCATATCAAAGCACCTGGGTTTATTATAGTAATCATATTTAACTATATTCCCTAATCACTGAAATGCAAGAAACCAGGACATTAAATAGAACAAAAGTAAAATGTTAAGATAAAAATATGAATATAATAACCTGCGCTTGACCCATTGCCTGATTGTTGAAATTGTCACAAATTTTGTCAATTAAATCAAGAATTAGGTGAATATGCCCACAACTAACTGACCTCCATGTGTAACTCTGTTAAGAGGTTTCAAAGATGTCATCCAGTGAGATTAGATAATGAAATCGTACAATCATAAAGGTGGTCAGTGTTGGCATTCACTGAAGTAGCAAGTGGAATCATATCTAGGGAATGAAATGACCCAGTCAAATACCTACTGTTACTGTGTAGTGTGGACAGGAGGAATGTGTCCCTTGGGAATGAGTTATGTGTGGCATGGGTCAGAGCTGTCCTTTATCTTTGTGTTTAATAGTCTGGAATGCTTGGGTTTGTATACACTGAATGATAGAAACGGAGGAACTCAGTAAATGCCAGTGCAATAACAAATCGACCCCATAAACCCCTCCCAGCCTGATCTCTCAGAATTCCGTTAAAATGAACACGGACCCTTAACTTCAAAATCTGTGGCAGTTTCAAGGAATGGCATTTAACTAATAAAAATAAAAATGAACACGGACCAAAATCGGTGGCAGTTTCACGGAAAAGTCTGCTATGGACACACAGTGAGACATTACTGTTAACTCTATCTAACCCTTACCCTAACCTTAACCACTCAGAAACCTTGCTGTTAACTCGATCTACGCCTTACCGAAACCCTTACCCTAAACTTAACCACTCAGAAATGTTGTTGTTAACTCTATGTAACATGTATTACGTTGTAATGTATTGTTTGGAAACATAAAATAGCACATTTGCAACACATCTGCATCGCGCAGGGATAGAAAACAAAATACATGCAGTGTCCACCTGAACTTGAACTCGCAATCTCTAGGATGTGGGTTGCCTGTTTATACGCCTGTCCACCATCCCCATCTGCCAATCTGCAAAATCTACACTATTTACACTCTGCTACGTCATCATGCGATTCTGTGAAACTGCCACGGATTTTGAAGTTAAGGGTCTGTGGTCATTTCACAGAATTCTGTGAGATCATGTTGACCCCTCCTTCACAACTGGACAGATGAATGGTGTTCAATTATCATATTACAACATGGCCTCGCAATACATATCAAAAAGAAGCTAACTCGTGACGGAATTTTGATTTTTACCCCACCTTCCATAAAACAAATAAAGCCAACCACTAAGCTTTTTGTCTAGTGTACAAGAGGAGGCATCTTCTAATCTCCACTCTTTTTCAGTATTTATTCTGCAAATGTACTGTTGTTTATGCGCTTACAATTCTAGGTCTAGGAATGAACACTGATGGCACCGGTATCGTAAAGAAGGTGGGCTTAAAAAGCAGGCTTAGCCTATATTTTACTCAACAGTTTTTGGCCAGTGAACCTCAGCAACAAAATTACTACACAGCAGCCTTGTAAAATGAACTCACCAGTAGCTCTTTGTTTCTGCTGAAGATTTACCCTTTAGAATTCCTAACATACTAAAGAACTTCAACATCCATCCACATTCACAGAGCTCCATCTTGCCTTTTTGACACAAGGTTGATTTAAGAGCATTTTATAGCTGCACCAACTTAAGTAGATTTTCTTGGCATCTCCTGTCTGTTCAACAACACTGAGGCACCACTTTACTATGCTGAGGAATTACAGAAAGCCCTAGCCCACTTAGTCCACTGAGGCAATCATCTCTTAACCCAAGTTTAAAAAAGCAGGGGTATACGGCTCATACAGAGTGGGATGATGTATTGGGTGACAGTATTCATTCTGCAAGTTGGAATCCAACAGTTAAATGCCACTGCTTTAATAAGGCTGGGTAGCTCAGAGAGCTTGGAACTTACAACACTAGAGTTACCATGTTTGACTCCCACAGGGGTGCCCTACCAACTTATTTTTAGGAAAATGTATGCACTGACAACTGTAAGTGGCTCTAGCTAAGCGTTTATGCTAACTTACTTAACTGTAGTTATGTCGTTTATTAATAATTGCATGTTCACACATTCGGAAAACAGATAATCAGGTGTCTTTTTCCTTCCATTGCTGTCCAATGTCATTATGTTGTAAAGCGTTTATTCATTTTAGACAGACTCACCTGGGCTACACACTACAAAACATGGTCTCATTTTCACCTTCATCAAGATTGCTAGCAGCCTCCAAATGCTATAAAGTTGATCACAGTGGCGAAGGGAATCGGACCAGTGTTTGTTTGTTTGTTTGTTTTAAGGGCGTGGTTGTGAATTTACTGGACATGGTTCAAGTAAATTGTCTGTTTAAATGTCTACAGGAAATTGGTATTCCTTCCTCCTCAGAGAGCTAGCCCCTTTAGCCACTTGCTCCAGCAGACATTATCTGCAAAGGTTGGTTAGAATTTAATCTCTCAGAGTTTAAACTGGGTTCTGGACTGCTCTGGGCCTCTGGCTCTCATGTGGGAGGTTATCATTATGAACAGCCATTACCTTGTCTAGCCCTATATTTGCTATTCTTAGAAAATAAGGGAATATTTACACCGATCAGTTTACATTATGACCACTGACAGGTGAAGTGAATAACACTTATAATCATGTTATCCTGGCACCTGTCAGTGGGTGGGATATATTAGGCAGCAAGTGAACATTTTGTCCTTAATGTTGATGTGTTAAACAAAGGAAAAATGGGCAGGCATATGGATTTGTGCAACTTTGACAATTTTGATGGCTAGACGACTGGGTCAGAGCATCTCCAAAACTGCAGCTCTTGTGAGGTGTTCCCGGGCTGCAGTGGTCAGTACCTATCAAAAGTGGTCCAAGAAAGGAAAAGACAGGGTCATGGGTGGCCAAGGCTAATTTATTCATGTGGGGAGCTAAGGCTGGCCCGTGTGGTCTGATCCAACAGTTGAGCTACTGTAGCTCAAATTTCTGAAAGTTATGCTGGTTCTGACAAAGGTGTTAAAACATACAGTGCAACGCAATTTGTTATGTATGGGGCTGTGTAGCTGCAGACCAGTCAGGGTGCCCATACTTGCCCTTGCCCACTGCCGAAAGTGTCTACAGTGTGCATGTGAGCATCAGAGCTGGACCACAGAACAATGGAAGAAGGTAGTCTGGTCTGATGAATCCAACAGAACAATGGAAGAAGGTAGTCTGGTCTGATGAATCC
>JACXGM010000829.1:10327-63474 GCA_016801145.1 Umbra pygmaea
ACAGAACAATGGAAGAAGGTAGTCTGGTCTGATGAATCCCACAGAACAATGGAAGAAGGTAGTCTGGTCTGATGAATCACTTTTTTTACAGCCATATGTTACCTGGGGAACATATGACACCAGGATGCACTATGGGAAGAAAGCAAGCCGGTGGAGGCACTGTGATGCTTTGGGCAATGTTCTGCTGGGAAAACCTGTGTCCTGCTATTCATGTGAATGTTACTTTGACACGTACCACCTACCTAAGCCTTGTTGCTGACCATTAACCTGTAAACCTTTCATGGAAACGGTAGTCCCTGATGGCATTGGCCTCTTACAGCAGGATAATGTGCCCTGCCACAGAGCAAAACTGATTCACAAATGGCTTAAGGAACCCAAACAAATTCAAGGTATTGACTTGGCCTCCGAATTCCCCAGATCTCAGTCCAATCGAGCATCTGTGGGATGTGCTGGACAAACACCTTACAGAACTTAAAGGATCTGCTACTATCGTCTTGGTGCCAGATACCACAACACACATTCAGAGGTCTAGTGGAGTCCATGCCTCGATGGGTCATGGCTGTTTTGGTGGCAAAAGGGAAACCTATAGTACACAAGATTAGATAGGTGGCTTATCGGTGTATATTCTACTTTATTACTTATTTGTTTACCACTTTAAGATTAATTTAAGTTGATGGCCTTGTCAGTCACCTACAGTTTCTCTAGCCAAATAAATAAACTTGCTGACAATAACCCCTGGTTAAAAACTACTATCTTGTAAAAAGTGGAATTCCTCAGTTCACAATGCAGTTTTAGGATTACAGTACAAGTGATAACTACAGCCTGAAACGTGAAAACCAGAACGTTCTCGCAGAACAACACCATTAAGTGTGATTATTTGAGTTTCCTGTGGGCGTGTGGGGATGAAGACAAGCATAGCTTAAAATTCCCTGAGGTAGAGGATGTTAGCGGCCTTTCATGGTCTTTTCTATCGCTCTCCTCTATGATTTGGAGCATGGGCTCGCCCTTCCTGTGGAGGCATAAACTGATAGGACCATCAGGGGGCCTCCTGAGACCTGCTGCAATCCACCGACCTTCCATTATCCAACCGTCCCTAGACCTGTTTAAGACTACAGGGCTCCACAGCTCTACGGCCATGTCCGTCCACATCAATACACTGGTAATGTGATAACCAGCAGCAGGTCGCAGCCACACAGCAAAGAATTGTGATGTATGGACGAGATGACCTGAGACGCTTTAAACTTAGGCCTTAACATGCCCATTTTTCAGAAATGTCATCATCTAGCTTATCTGCATGATGACAGCCTTGCTTTAAAGGGCTGGTTGTCCATTTGTAATGACTTTTTTAAATGACGTTTAAAAATCTGTAGAATAAATTTATATTTGTATTTGTCCATCTTGGCTTTGTTGAAGTTGCACCATCTTAACTTGGCCTCCCTTCCTCCAACAGTCAATGCTGCACTCAGCCTGAACCAGTGCCGGCATCCCACGGAGGGCATGCAGAACAGTTAGGAAACAAGGCAGCTGGGCCAGATCACTGGAGATACTAGGTGGGTCCTCTTTAACACTTCCTCAAGGGCAGAACTGTTGGACTACAGAGGGAACAGCCTTGACTGCGGGGTACATGGATTGGGGGGGCATGAGTCCAAGTCTCTTGGCTAAGATGATGAGTACAAAATGGAGCAAGACCAGAGGGTTAAAAAGACAGAGAACAAGTGAAAGAATGAGATAAACAGGAAAATGGAGCAATCAAGAACAGGTTGTACATTGAAAGGTGTTTTGTATGTGCAGTCAAGTCTGTGCTCATTACACATGTTTTATAATGATATTAGGCCTTTAAGTAGCGAAATTCACAGGTAAAGTGAAAGAACACTGTTGCCAAGATGTTTTAAAATAAATCAGACTTTGACAGTGGATGTCCTTAAGAGCTTTTTGGTGTGATATAATGGTTTTGGGAACAGAAAAAGATAGGTAGAACTGCTGTAGAAGAGATATCGAAATAATGGGGTTTGTTGGTCTGACAGCAGCAGAGAGAATGGAACTGTAGTGACTTTTTGTGTTTCTGTTGATGGATGAGCCCCTCCGATCTCCTTGTCAATTATTGCTGCTTCTGTCAGCTACTAACTTCTGACATGAAAACACTGCACCTTGCCCTCATTCTTTTCTACAAGGCCTAAAACCTCTGTGTTGAGAGCTTCGACTGTGAGTTGTAACGGGCAAAGCTGGCATCTGTGTAACGTGCTGAAAGAAATGTATGGTATTGAAGTATGCCTTTCTCTTTGGTTCTACATGGCAGCACTCTGACCCCAGGTGTGTTGTCGAGCTACCATGTCCTTTATCCGGCTAGGTCCCAAGCTGCTGTTGAGTGTGGTTTTCAGAGAAAAGGCTAGGACATTCACATGTAGCACAGGCCACAGACAAATGACCACACACACCAGACCCCCACCACTGCCCACTGTGTTATCCCTTGTGACCCCTCTTCTGATCCCTATACAGTACACAGAACAGCCTGTCCGGACCAGAGGTTTCCATGACAACCCCTGGTGCTATTTTAAGACAGGGCCAAACTAAATTTTGCCTTTTTCTGAGCTCGCAGACGTCCTAGACTATGGTCAGCTAGGTCCAACAGGCGAGGGAACAACAAAATCTAGGTTATTTATCTTAATTCAGACAGATTGTGTATGTGTACAAAATATTTTATTTTCCACTATGGGTAATGAGAGAGCAGGTTACCATGAAAAAAGTGAGACAGAAGTCCAGACAGACAGAGAAACATACAGACATTCAGAATCAATAGGTCCAGCTGATGGATGGGTGGGGGGGTGTACGATGATTAGGAAGACTGTCTGTGGATGAGAGCGAAACTCCCTGATGTCACTCTGGCTAACACTGATGAGCTCTGGGGCCAAAGACCTCCAGGGAAAAGCCACTTCCATCCATCAGCTTTGCAATCATATGCAGCTTAGCTGTTCGGGCTATTTTCCAGTTGAAATCTCTACAACCCACTGCACACGCACAACAATGAAGACATATAATACAGAGCGTCTTGGTAATTACTGTATATACAACATGTGTCATTCTTCAGCCAGCATAAAATGACTATCATAACTGATCATGGCTATTAATAATGGCAGTATTTTGGTCCCCTTCTGGAGTTACAGGGTCCATAAACTGAAGGGACAGATATAGTGCCTCTATTTAACAGTCTTGAAACTTATGTAGACTCACTATTTTGAGCCTTGCCATCCAATTCACTTAATGTAACTCTATACATCACTCTGTCATAAAGTACAGGCAACCTTCAGTACAACTTTGAATTTATTGAAGATCTTTACTTTTTCCAGTAAAGAACTGTAGATGTGGAAGGTAGGATAGGATGAAGGTAAGTGTTTCGCTACTAAGCATTTTTACAGGGAAGTATATGAGACAGTTATGAATGAACATACTGCATGGTATACACAGTATTCAAGGTAATGCAGGGCACATAAATCAATTTCTATAAAGAGCTTTGTTCTTTAAAATAAAAAGCTCAAACAAGCACTTTCATAGCCGTTTTGATGGTGGTACTGTACACCACAGTTTTTAGCACTCTCATTTTTAAGCATTTAACATCAAAGAACAAATTAAATACAATAGGACAGTGGAGTGTCAAATGCTGTGCATTGGCAATTCCATGGTACAATTGACAGTTTCTTTTTTTACTAAAACATTTTTGTAAAAATGATACCTGCCAAGTACAAAGAAATAAAACAACTTTATGCAAGGAACAAATCTATTTCAAATATTTGTAACAGAAAATTTTCAAAAACAATAGTATCAGTTTGTTAGTAGGTTTGGTTCTATAGGTAAATTATTGCTAAATATTGGTGACACTCTAATAACCTGAAAATAACAAAAACAAATGTCCTATATTCACAGATGAGATCATACACATTTATTTGAGTGTGAGAGCAGTCACACTGACACACAAGCACACACAAGCACACACGACACACACATACCAAACAAACACTTCATCACCAGTAAGGTGTTACATGGAGCTGAATGTCTGGTCAACCTTTCTACTTACTATAATAAAAAGCATAATTTATCTAAACGGCATGTCTGGTCTGGGACAATAAACCAAAAAATCACTAGGCTATTAAGAGCTTCTAGTCAGACAATATGGGCCAGCCAACAACATGCCAAGAAGAAACAGACAAAGTAGAAGTCCCCATAAGGATGTTGATCAGAGCAATTCTCATAGCCTAGTTAATGAAAGATAGATTATAAAATACAATATTCGTCATTAACCCAGTCTACAGAAGGACACATGCATTACATACAAATACAAAAAGGATAAAGCTGCCTTTTTGAAGAAGCAACTGATGATTCATCTAAATGATCACTGGATAAGCTTGTTCTACCAAAACAACAAGGACAACTACAGGGGAAGATTCAGAGCTTTTTTCCAAGTTTAATAACATGCAACATGCTGACTATGAAAGCACATATCACACTCAAGACTATTTCCACACAGGTTCTTTATGGCAAAATGGTTTTCACTGGAACCTAAACAGACAGCCAAATCATATTTTATAACTCTGATATAAAATTCTGATATGGCTTCTAGTTGGCAGACAGGAGACTTATCTGTGGGACATTGGAATGGTTATCTGGCCGTCTGTCACTCACCTTGGCCCCAATGACAGAGCTCTTCTGATAGAAGCAGCACAGAGCGGCAGTCAAGGTCCTCAGAACGTTGCATCTCTCCGACATCTCTCACACCTCTTAGGAAAGTCCCAAGAAACAGCCCCGGAAACAAAACAGCAGCACCAAAAAAGCCACAGATATTCTCCGTCAGCCTAAACTACTGTCACATTTGGGGAGTGAGCATGACAGCACCCACTCTCTTCTCCCTCTTGCTCGGTCCTAGCAGTGCTTCATTCAGTCCTGGAGCTCCATGTACGGAGCTGTGGAATCCCCATGTGACCGTTCTCTCTCGCAAATGAAATCTTAGCCAGCTGGAAGTGCACTGCCACTAGCTCTGCTGCCTACCGACACTAAACCCCCACAACCCCCTCTCACCACTGGCTGAGTTTGAGGAGAGGGAGGGACGGTGGAGAGAGAGAGTTGTTGTGAAGCCCACCTACCCTACCGAGTGCTGCACCACCACACAACACGCCTCTTCTGTTATTTGAACACACTGACATTTTCAACTCTGGAGGTATTTCTTTCATCCATTTCAGTCATTAAGAACACGATTTTCCAGAATTTCCTAGAGTATCTGTTTTATTTTAAAAGTAAAAGCCATATGTATTCAGCTTAGAAAACAAGGAATTCATTAGCTGCACCACTGGGAGCATAGGGTTTAACTCTGGCCCAGAGGTACCACAGAGTAGTGTAATTGGCAGGCACTGTCCGATTTTGAGAGTTTATTAATGTTTTTTTATTTGCCTCACCATGCTCTAGCAACTCCTTGTGTTGGCTTGAGCGCCGGCGAGCTTGTTTAAGGTTGAAGACTTACTGGTTGATCAAGCACTGTGATAAGCACCAGAACAGCATCAGGTCTGCTTTGGAAGACACACATCTTGATATTGACTCTCCTAAGTATGCTGGGCATTGCTGCAATGAAGCAAAAGATTACGAGCAAAAAATGTAAAAGGACAACTGTCACGGCTTAGGTGGTGTCAGAGAGTGGTCAGTGCCCTGACAAACTGATTTGTTTCATGTGCATCCTGGACAATTATCATGACATCATCATCCTCCAATCACCTGTCTCCATTCGGTCTCACTGTTCACACCT
Source organism: Umbra pygmaea (assembly GCA_016801145.1). Lineage (NCBI taxonomy): Eukaryota > Metazoa > Chordata > Actinopteri > Esociformes > Umbridae > Umbra > Umbra pygmaea. The sequence continues at coordinate 16,113 of JACXGM010000829.1, forward strand.
GTCACTCATTCCACACTCAGTACTTGCATTTAGTCCCTGGGTTTATGCTGTTCTGTGTCTGTCTTTATTGATGAGTAACCTGTGTGGTGTTGCGTGTTTGAAATTTGTATTATTCTTGGATTGAGATGTCTAGCTTGTCGTAGTCAGTTCTTATCCAGTTGAGTTTACAGTATATATGCATTTATTTATATTTTCAACTATGCAAGCGCCTTCCTGCGCACCTTTCTTTGTTAGTTTACATCAGTGTTTGTTATTCCTGTTGGTTTTACTGTGTTTTCTTTCATTGATTAAATCCTTGCTCTATAGTCTCCTGCTTCTCCCTCCAGCCTACTCTTGCATCACACGTTACAGTGACACATATGTACAGTGCAATAATATCAAGGGCATAGGAGGGAGTTTGATATGGGGGACACACACCATATATTTTTTACATATTGTTCTTATTATTGAAGGGGACCACATTGCCTGTCTGTAACATTGGGGGGGACATCCCCCCTGTTCCCACGCCCTTGGATAATATAGAATAAACTATGAGCATTTGTGAGAACAAATTTGATAGATGAATAAGATTTTAACCTGCTGCTGAATCAAGAAATATTAAGTCTGTAGTCTATATGTCAATAAACAACCCTATCATTAAATGAAGAGTACACCATAATTAAACCAAGAGTAATCCAGTGGGAGACAGTAATATCAGGCAAATGCAAGATGGTCTAATCGTTTTTCATGCTAAATTATAATTAACTCACTAATAATTTAGGCCTTAAAGGTGCTATATGTAAAACGGACAGCCAGCGTTAAAAAATGGGTACTACAGTTCAAATTCAAAATACCTGAGTTGTATCCCTCCGCCACCTCCTCCCCAGAATTGAAACTAACGTGACGAACAAGATCAGCGCAATCATGACAAGCGAACCGTGTTTTACTACGTCTATAGTCATGAAACCGTTTAGAAACATGCAGAGTTTTTTTAGGTTGTGTAGAATCTCTATGATCTCGTTCGTTTGTTTGCTGCTTCCATGGCTGTAGCGCACTGGGTTCGCGTTTTTACAGGTATGCCTGGCAATCTGTTCGTGCTGTCAAAATGGGCAGTTGATAACAACACACAGGCCAAAACATAAACATAAATTCCGTCATGGAACGTACTTTTCCAAAATAAAAAATACTGACATTAGCATTGTTTTCAGAAAATATAGTATTTCAGCTTAACATGTTTCCTTAATATCTGATGAGGCATTGGCATAATTTTTTGATTTATTACAGTACATGTATTACATATAGCACCTTTAAGTAGCAAAAAAAGACTGATATGGGGCTTCAAGGGAAAAAACATTTCAGTGTGTTAAAAATGCTTAGGCACATTATATGTAATAGGACACATTTTCACCTAAGTTTCAGCAAATGAGGCCCTGTTTATAATTTAATTTGACAATCTAAATCATTACTAAGTATAATAAATCCAGAGCAGGTACTGACCAGTCTAAGTTTGTCTAGCACTTGAACACTTGCCTGCAAAGGTACAGTTGTACAATAAGAAAGTGCCACTAGGGGGCCCTCAACAGCTTTTGCTGTCACACAGCGCATTACACATTTTGTACATTTTAGTATATTATTTATTATTATTTAAGATGTTCTCTTTATTTAGATCATAGGTATTAAATCCTCTCCAAAAGGATGTATTGAGGATCTTTGCAGAGCTGGCACACCCGATTGGTGATGGCAGAGATAATGCATGTGTTAAATGGCTGAATAGAGTTGTGCATTTCTGTCATTTACACTTACATCTCTGCATAGTTTGTCAGTATGTTCTCTCCTATTCATAGGACTGAAGCAAGCCAGTTCATGACATGTGTATCTGCTGACAAGATCCAACTTTCTATGGGATAATTTTTTTAACTTGGCACTAGGCTCTATATGCAATAATATGTTGAAATAGGCTTTTCTGTCAGCATAAATCAAACTATTGCAACAGATTTTGCACAAAACTCAAAACAACTCTACAAACCCAGCTTTGTGTAAAAGCATCAGAAAGTGAGTCAGGAGGTCCATTGAGTAATTACAAGACAGCCATTATGAAATGCAAACAGTCGGCTATCGATCCATTGGGATCCATTCTGAAACCTACTAATCGCTCATAAAATGTAAACTAAGACATTTAGGAAGGCAGACTGGCACTCCCTTTTCTCAACACACGGTACAAGAATGCTCTCTGCAGTTAAGTGGATTACCATAGAAATCCCCAGAGGGATGCTTTGCCTGCCTGGGAGTACATACCTTTTTGGGACATTCCCCCCTTTGAAAGAGCTGGAGAAGTGGCAGCCAAGTATGTGTACGAATTGACTGTCAACATAGAGCTACAGTATATAATTCTACATATTATGAACACGTCAAATACAATATCTTGTTTATGCTTTTGCCCATTTATATACCAAACATTTAGAAACATTATGTACTTTCTGTCCTTTTGGTGAAAAAATATTGGAACATTATAATGAAGGGATTTACACCTGGATGCGCTTCAATACTAGCCTGGTTAACACCAAGGGCAAGGTTCATTCACAGCCCATTTCCAAAGGGGCGTCACCAAAGGACGCCGCTCAAATGCCTCTCGGCGCAATTGGATATATCAGACTTTTGCCGAGTTGAGTCGGCAAGACCGCGACAACATCTTTTTTTAGATATGAAGGCTTCGAGTGTTGTTCTTTGCTCGGTTTTTAACAAAAAGGAAAGATTCAAATCACTTAAAACAGACGCGATAGCTGATTCGAACGAGCGATATTGCGGATGCCCCATTGCAGCAGCCATCGTTGTAATTGTCTGCTTCAACCAATGACAGTATAAAGCTGCACTATCGTCATCGTATAAAGCCCGCCTCAACGGTTGTGATTGGTGCCTCGATTTGAAAAAAATGGAAATGAGCTTGAATGGGCTTCTGGCCAGACTGACTTGCAGAGCAAATCTAAATTTTCCGGAAGTCCGTCAGGGATCTCCCAGGCTACTTCAATATGGATATCAATACTGTCTTTGCTCATTTTTTCAGCTGTGTAACAAGACACACCACTAGAGGGTGCCATTTCTCTGTCAGTGTGAGTGTACTGTGAAGTGAAACTATGACCTGCTGAAGGACATAACTCTGTCCTACCTAGGAAACATGTACAGTAGGTTGGCCATCTGCAATGTGGTAAGATGCAGACGCATTTGTCTGAGGTAGAGATCATATAAATATTTGGTGAAATTCACAGGTATTCACAGGTGGGCAAGAACATTGGGCCTGTAAACAACTTGTTCTTATCCCTGAGCTAACAAGGCAAAGAAATCTGCCTTTGTTCCCTTGAGCAGGGCACTTAACAACAAATTCTCCTGTAGGCCCCTTAGTAGTATATACATTTTATTATATTCATATATTATATTATCTAATTATTATATACCGGGTCTCTCACCACCCATTGATCTTCTGTATTAATTTGTGTATATTCTCAGTAATTTGTCTCTGTATGATGGTTACCACTAGCTGCACAATTTCACCATGTACAACAAATGTTCAATGTATTACACTTGGTGAAGAAAGTCAATATGAGGAATCTGCTGGCAGATGCATCAAATGGGAGCGGGTTCAGATTGTTATATACAGTCTGTGTCTGATTTACTGCAAATAAGTACTGTGTGTTCTAAACCTACGGTCTACATACGGTATGAATGGGGCTGAGATCAGCAACTCACTTATTCAGCAATTTTGTGAAGGTCGTCATCCTACAGAAATATAGTAGCTACAGTATCTGCTCTAATTCTCTTATTAGGAACCATCGGCATGTTAAGACTTTTCACCGCCAGAACCCTAAATTAGTTTTTGAGATTATATTTGTAAAGAACAAAAGATATGAAAAACATTCATTGTTGTTATTATTTATTATTCCTCATAAATCCAATATAATCTGCCCAAAAATATTACTATCCCCTGGGAAAATTACATTAATGTTTGTTTCTGAGAACTCAGATCATCTCTACCAAAATCACTTAATCTAAACAATCTTTACACTTCCAAAGGAAAATATGCTGGTTGAGTTCATGTACGTTTTGCATATTGATAAGGATGGTAGGACAGCAATGAATCAGCCTTCCTCAGTCAGTCATTTTTAAGGCTGTCTTTTCTAAGTCAGCCTTTTATAAGCATTAAACAGCTCTTAACCTGCCGAAGTCAAAAATAGTTCTGATTTATGTGTTTTTCTGCAGACTATTCTGCTCGTTTTTCTGCAGACTATTCTGCCTGGTGCTGTCCAGACCACATGGAGGGCAAAAGGGCTCTTTATCTGGTGTTTAGCAAGGCCTGGAGATCTAACAGGAGGCACAGAGAGCCATTGTTTCCTTTAAAGCTCTTTCATGAGTGGTTAGATGCTTACTGTTCAGCAGGCGCTGAGAGGAGGAGAACAGAGTGGAGACAGGCTGTGTTAAAGCCTCGTGTGAGAAAAAGGAAAGAACAGCCTTGATCTGGGTGAGGCCAAAAGGTCAGCCACTAGGCCTGATGTTCTCCATCCTGGCTGTTCTTGTCCTCAGGTTTTTCCTTCTCTCTCTCGCTGTCCAACCCATCATTCTCTCTCATATCTAGTCAGAATCTAATGTCTCACTGAGAAGTTTCCCGTCCACACGAACATGGGTATTTTCAAAACCGCAGTTTTTTCTATGCGGTTTGGCCGTTCGTCCACACGAAAATGCTGTATCAGGTCACTGAAACAAACCTTTTTTGAAAACTCTGGCCAAGGTGAAGTTTTTTAGAAACTCTGGTTACAGTGTTGTCGTGTGGAAGGTGAAACCGAAGATTTTGGCTTGTGACGTCAGAGTGCACGCTGCTATCTCCTTTGTTTAAAGTCACATTGTGCGCCACTATATCTATTGTTTACATGAGGAGCAATGGCGGACGTAGCCAAAGTATTGCTGCTAATAACTGTACAGGGCTTATAACATGTATTCTAATGCATGCACAGTTAACGCATTAAATTGCTGAACAGAATACTACTCAGGTCATTGCTTATGACTATGCTACGCTCCCACGACACAGACCTTGCCGGTTTTGGAGTGGACGAGACCTACTGTAACAGGTAATAACCCTTTTTTAGGCTTCTGATTGGCCAACATGGCTTTACGGTTAGGGTTATATCCAGGGATGGACTAGGACAGAAATTCGGCCCGGGACTTTGGATGGAGCGGCGGGAGGTGGGGGGGTGGCGCGCGCGTGTGCGCGTGCACTGTATCTGTCCCTCCCCGCGTTCGTCAATCATTCACTCTGGGTTTCTCCTCATTTGAATATAGAGGAACTCTCTCTCGATTTGATGGCCGGGCCAGAGCGCAGTTTTGCGAATGCAAGAGCCAGTACATTTCAGCCTACTGTCACTTGTTTTAGTACGTCCGACCGGCCGTCAAAGTAAAATGTGACGGCCCGTTCGGCCCGGAATGGACCGGCCGGTCGGGAAAACTCCCAATCCTCCCAATGGCCAGTCCGCCCCTGGTTATATCATCACCTGTTGGTTTGGCATCGTTCAGCAAGATTTTCCAAATCCGCTCGCGCCGACGTCGGGACGTGACATAATTGTAGTGTGTAACCTTGCGCGTCTTTCTTGAGACCTCCGTGACCGCCAGAGGTAGGGCATGAGAGATCCTTGCTAATAGCCCAGGAGAAATGTTTATTGCCAGGGAATTCTTCACTGTAAGTCAATGGGCTGGGGTAGTTTCTGAGCATACGCAGCTCAAGACGTCATGAATGACACACCCACAAACGTGCAATTGCGATCTGGAGACATGGCAGTTTGTAAAGACGCAGGCTGAATCCCAGTATGCATACTACATACTAAAACGTACTGCGCAGGTGGTGGTAAAGTATGTACTATTAAGTATATGCTGTAGTAAGTGAGTCTGCTAGCATTGGGACATGCTACATGTCATAGCGTTGCATCTAAAATTAGACCACGTCCACAAGCGATGAAGCCCGCGAAGTTTGAACATTAAACATTTGGCACAACGTGTTCGTATTTCATTTATATTTTATTTAATATTGGTACAATAACAAAAACAACTTATGTAATCACACATTTATTATTACCTAACTTTTGGATACTTACATTTAAACATTGCCAAAGAAAAGAAGGACCGGCTTCGGGAAACTCCTCCTATTCTGTGTTGCAAAGAATTGTGGGCTATATCAGGCCAAAAAGCATGCAGGGTTACATACTTCGAAAATCCCCCGAAAATAGTAGACCATCCAGGGACTACTGACATATTATATTTGCGTACTATGGTTTGGGACATACTAATCGTAGTCTGGCATACTAAATAGTATGCATACTACGCGTATTGAGACACAGCCAAACAGTATGTGAATGAGCTCGTGCGGATTCGGAAAATGTTGCGAAAGCTATCTGTATCTCTTGGGCAGCCCTAAATCACATGAAATACGTTCTGAGGGAACTATTTTGTAAAACCGAAATATGTGAAATATGAACGTATGAGAGGGTCAGTTACGTTTGTAGGGAACTAAATTGAACACTTGAATAACGTTAAATATGAACATAAGAAGATCATGACGTAGCATGTAAATAGCGTAGTTTTTGCTAGGTTGGCGGTCGGGGATGGTGGATAGGCGTATAAATCCGCGACTTGCATCCCAGTGTTCGCGAGTTCAAATCCAGTCGGACACATTGTGTGTGTTTTGTTCTACATTGCATGCGTCATGCAGACACGCGATTGTCGGTTTTTGTAATGTTAACCCTAACCTTAATTCTAACCTTAACCTCAGTAACGTCATATCTAACCTTAACCCTTAGTAACCTCATGCCTAACCTTAACCGTTAGTATCCTCCTATCTAACCTTAACTGTGAATGTTGCAATATAATTTAGAACGCTATGGAATGTATGGAATGTGTGGAATGTTCTCGCATAAATCCGCTAAACGAAATGTACCGGAGCAACGTAATTGAAGTACAAATATAGCCTAATAACGAAACGTGCAGTTCAAACGTAAAAAACCCTAAATACGTTGGCATATAACGTAATTCAGGTTTTCAAAATAGTTTCCTGAGAACGTAATTTGGGAGAAATTCTGAGATTTACGGTTGCTCTCGGGATGTAAAAAGGCCCTACAATTCCAGTGCTCTCACACCACACCAATGTACAGTACATTAGTACATGTAGTGTTTATGTTAAAAGTGACAGTGGAAATGCTTTATGAGCAGACTTTGATGGAATAACTATGTTGAAGGAAACTTGAAGAGCTTCAAGTGTGCAGAATGGGTATCTGACCCACTGCATTTAAAAGCAAGAACTCCCTTTCTTTCACCACTGTAACTTCTCCCTACAGTAACTAATCAACTGTAAGATGTCTAAAAATGTATCTTTAAACTTGAACTCACATATGATCTGCACTCCTTCCACTACAAATCAGGAAAACATGTACTTTTTAAGTTAAAATACACATGGTAATGGAGGTACACAATAATGAGTTAACGCATTTCTGAGCTTATGATGATGATGTAACGGCTGTTGTTAAAAACAATAATAATACTGTTTTCATCCTAAATGATCTTTTCCCTAAAATAGCCTAAACACACTGTATTAGTGAGCTGTTGATTAAGGTGCTCGAACTGGGCATATTGGCTTATGTTTTAAGAAAGGTATTGGTAGAGTTGAAATTGGAATGGATATCTTTATTAAGTACATGAAATGTAATTAAAAAAATACATTTTAGATGTAACTTTAGTTGAAACACACCCGGTCTGCAAATGCTAAAATGGTCTTCATGCAGATATATAAGAATACATGAATGCAAAGCTGAATCTGTTAGACTCCAAGCTTGTAAGACACTGACAGTTTGTCTCTTATGCAGGGGCCAATTACTTGACCATGATTTAATGCTCCTAAACACCACACTCCCAGAGTGAGAAGTTGGGCTCCACCAAGAAAATGGGGGGTATTTTTAGGCATTGAATCCTTCTTGAACCATTCCCACCCTCTAGATTGCCTTTGATCATATCAGAGGCAAAACAACAAGAATTTCACACGCAACAATTTCCGGCTACACTGTCACTGCATTGAGTCACTGGTAGACTGGCCTTAGTCTGTATGATGGGCTGTCTTTAAAATGTAACAATCTACAATATCTCAGTTGTCAGTCAGATGCAGTGGGGTCAAAACCTTAACCAGCTCTCTGATAGCAAACAAGCTCTCCTACCCACCGGAAATTACTTTGGCGTATCGGCCTTGATGGTTATTAACGTTTGGCAATTGGCAAACATTCATAATGGCTTCAATAGCTTGTTAATTCAAAGCCTTGCGGGGTGGAAAAACAAACACACCTGGATGTGCTTTGTTGAAAGACTGTGTGCAGACTTTACAGTAACAGTGGATACAGTATGAGGCCAAACAGGCTAGTTCAGCAGGAAGGCCCCACATGTGCAGCTGCTGGTGCCCCCCCCCCACCTGAGCGCCTTCCATCTAATCCTGCACCTGGGGAGAAGTTGCACACAAGGCAGGGTCAGGGGAAACTGGGCAGGACCAATTGGGAGGGGAGAAAAATAGGGAAAATTAAAGTTTGGCTAGCCTCTGCTTTCTACTGTCCTGTCAATTAAAACACCACAGAGGTAACGCGACACTGTCCGATTGCCCGTAATCTGGTGCAATTCACAGAATCCCAGCACAGAAGCCTGTTGTCTGAGAATGAAGCCTTGCATTGTAACAGTTGCACCACCATCTGTCAAACAGCGGATGTGGAGACTGGTGGAGCCAGGACAGAGACACAAACCTGCAGCAAAAGCAAGTTCCTGATGACATTGTGTCGTGGTGCTCTGGGCGTCTTATGAATGCTCCCTGTTAGCTGGGAATACACCGAAAGACTTATTCTACCAAGTCAAAGTCTGGGTATCTGTAAATATATTAAGCAAATACAAACAAATGGTCATCAGCAGATTCACCGTTCAGATCCTTATAGAGACTTGGCCTTTTGAATTGTGGTGGTGGAGATAACAAGGCGTAGTTCAGGTGTAGGTTCGATGATTCTGGTTTGACATGTAGGGATCAGGAGTCACAGCTAAATGTTAAAGCCTCACAATTTGTCCATACAAGTTTTCTTTGGCCTGGAAAAAAGTTTCATTCTAAGTTATATTTATAGTAAATTACAGTTTTGGTTTAGTACTAGAATATAGAGTAGTTTTAGGCATTATGAGTTATGGTTAGACTTTAGGGTTAGATTAAGTTCAGTCATAGGGGTTATTAATATTCATAAGAGCTATGTTCAGGGCATAGGGAAAATATTAATCTTTTTTTTCCATAAGTATAGAAAATAAATGTGTGTGACAGACTCCTTGTGGGAACACTGTTTGGTTTGCTCTCCTGACCTGAATGTGAGGAACCACTGGGTTTGATTTTCACACAGGCCTGAGAGCATCTCATCACGTTAGGCAAGCATCCCAGTGTAAGAATGTCCAGCTGGGAAACTGGAGGTTGGAAAAGTTGAATGGCCAACCGGTAAAAGAGAAAAAGAAAATATGGAAATGAGAAGGAAGCAGAGAAACAGTGTGAAAACAGAACGACGGACAGAGATGCCTTAGAAAGAGGTGATGTGTGTAGGAAAGATGGCCTTGTGGTATCAGTGTGCACAGGCCTCGGCCATCACTCAAGCCCCATTCAACAGCACGCAGGGACAACAGGTGAAGGTAATCGGATTTGGTCAAAGCATTGCCCTACTTCTGAGACAAAGTGCCTCATAGCCTGGAGAGAAATGAGATTAGCCTATTAGATAAGAGGACATTTCCTCCCCTCACTCATCATTCTGCTTATAAACCTTTTCCACAGCCTCAAGCTGGAAAGTTGAATGATTTATGCTTACATTGAAGACTTGTATAGCTAAAGCGGACATCTATTATTTAGCTAATAAACATATGCATTTAAAAATAAATTTTTAGAGCACATTTCGTCATTTAAAACGTTTAATCTTCAGGAGATTTTGCGCCGGAACATTTTCAAAAGAAACTCTACAGTTTTATATTCCACATTTGAACTTAACTCTGGAGAAGTTAGTCAGCATTTCAGCTGCTAAAGAGACAAAACAATACACGTCTAGGGTTCACGATCTACTGCTGTCCGTATACTGTTTTCCTGTGGCATTGGGATAATAGTGCATGTCTAGGTCTTGATCTTCACGCCTTTTCAAACAAATCCACCCTTCTGCCATTAGATATACTAGATGATATCTACACAGGAAACAACTCTTTCAGAGGACACTGTTACAAAAGAAAACGTCATCAACCAAATGCCCAGCCTGTCTGAAAAACACAAAAGAAAGCCTGAAATCCCATTTAAGGACTGCGGTCGAAAGAAAAGAGCATTGTAAATAGTAGCATCGTCAGACCGTATAAAACTAAAACACAGGAACAGTACACACACACGCACACAATATACTCTCATGTCTTCTTTGTCAATAGATATTTATTGTCTATTAATGTATCATCTTCATTTCCCTTTTAAAATCTAGTAAAAATAAATGGAGAGACCTTATATCCACAGATCAAACCTTGTGTCAATGTTCCCAGAGAGGAAACAGAGCAAGCTTGTGAGAGAAAGTTGAAAGCACCAAGCATTCTTGCCCTATTTCACTGACCTCACAGTTACAAAACAAATCTTGACTGTAGTAGATATCCCAGTGGAATTGATGTTATTTAAACTTTCAAAAGCCAAACTCAATTCATAGAGAAACTTGCCGGATCTGAACAGAAACTTGCCGGTTGTGTCTAAAACACCATTCAGACCTGTGAATCAGCTCTTGCTCTCTCTGACCAAAAGTCGTGAGGAGAACAATATTGGAGAACCATGCAGTACTGACACCTGTCAAGCTCTGCTTGTCAGGTTGCTGAGAAAGTGAACAGGTGAAGTTCCTACCTTGACATAATCTGTAGTGGGTTGCACGCTGTTGCCGGGATCCCTGGGGAAAAGAGACAGAGACAGGGTTCTGTTGAGTGAACACATTCCTACTACTGGTTCTCTCTCCCTCCCTCCCTGAGCTTGGCTGCGTCTGTGGAGCTGCTAGCCTGGCTGTTGGAGGTGAGACCTCCTCTCAGACAGGAGTGGCCTGCCCCCACCACCACACCCATATGTGCTTGTCTGCCAATTACACCCCCCTAGCCACAGAAATCACAGCCACACGCGTCCCCTTCTTCTGACCTCACTGGGGAATTCACAGAGGGGTATGAGACCCCCCCACACTTACCCTGTCTTCCTGACTTTAGATGGAATGGCAAGGGGGTTAAACCGTCCCTGTCATTAGCAAGGATGGTCCTCCCTAAAATTCCCAGAAATTCATCTAGATGGGAATGAACTTTTAAAGGAGATGAGTTATTTCTGAATCCTAGACAGAAACTGGATATGTGCATCCCACAGTTCTCCAAAAGAAAGAGAAAATCTAAATATTAGATATTTGCTTCGTTGCTGTCATTTTGTCTCCAATAATTATGTTTGCATCCAAGCGCTTGATGCAGGATGGATGTTTATTTTTGAGATTGTGAAATCTGTAAAATAAATAATAATACATTAAATACACAAATATAACAAAAAGAGTGGAATGTTGTGTTGACCCTTAATCCATGAAATTGAATGAGTATCTAAACCCAATGGAATTTACAGTATTACAGCGTAAACACAACAGACTGAAATGCTGTGATGGCTTTTGGCCAATTCCTATTTTCAGAAAAAGGCAGAAAATAAAGTGGCGGGGAAAGTAAACTAAAATGAATGTGTTTGCTGCAACCTAAGAAGTTCAGCGACGGCAGAGATGGCAGTAGATGTTAAAATGCACCGCTCAGCTTTTTCTTCATTAACTTATGTGTGACCGCGTCTCCTAGATTCACTGTGGGGAGAGCTGGACTTTCCTGTTTTTCTCAGTCTTTCTCAATTGCAATTCTTTATGCCAACCAGACTTTTCGGGAAGCTGGAGAATTACCTCAACACAGCCAGTCGTTGCTCTAGCTGGTTCAGCTCCAAAGCCCCCTATGAGCATAAAAAGTAGAGCTGGCATGATACATGTATAGCTATATCATCATTTCATATAGATGCAAATGTCCCTATAGAACTGCATTGTACAGTGTATACTGTATGTGGTCTGTGCACATTTATCACTGACACATATATAGTATAGGCAAGGCAGGCAAGGCAAGTTTATTTATTTAGCATATTTCATACACAATGGCAATTCAAGGTGCTTTACATAAATAGGAAAACATAAAAATTTTAAACAGATAAAATTAAAGCAATTAAAATAAAAGTGAAACAGTTAGCACAGGACTTAGCACAGAGTTCATTCAGTAAATGCGTAGCTAAACAGATGTGTTTTGAGTTTGGATTTAAAGGTGACTACTGATGGAGCACATCTGATCTTCTCTGGGAGCTGGTTCCAGCTGCGGCTGGCATAGTAGCTAAAAGCAGATTCTCCGCCTTTTGTCTGAATCCTTGTATAATGTATATACAGTATAGGGACAGAATTGTATTGCTCTCTTCAGATAATAGTTTATTCAGCATCTATAGCATTATTAATTTAAAACAGAATATTTAAAATTGTTGCATTTAAAAAAAATAACAGTAACATAAAACCGTCTAGCTAGCAGCTATACATACAGTAATAGAAAGTCTGGACTACTGGATGAGGTTGGTCACAAGTATGAGGTAGACAACTCATTGGGAAGCAGGCAATGATGTTCACATACTGTTTGTGATGTTTGTTACACCTATTCTCGCTTGTCCTATTGGGAAGAGAACAAAGATGTTTGGGGTCCAGAGTTTATCGTTCTTTCACACAGAGGACGAGCGAGGCCGTAGGTCAGCCAAAGAGCCTCTCCCTCTCAGGCCGGTTGAATGTCAGCCAGACCACTGCTGCATTGTGTCCTGGACAGGAAACGTGTACCCGTCTCTCCAGCGTTTTCTTTTCCCAGACCTCAAGTTCAACTAGAGCACAGCGCAAGCCAAGGACAAGCACAGGGTCACGCACATACGACCCAGCTATAATTGGATTTCCGTGCACAGCCTCTGACCGTCTGACTCAAGAACAGGGGCCAGTTGACGTGCAACTCCTCAGCCCTACAGAGGAGTCAAAGTTCACTCCGAATGCCTGAGGCACATGCACAATACCGACTCAGGGGGCAGTGTGACTCTTTGTCAGTGAAGCAAGGCTCTGCTGAGCCCATAAGGAAATATAAGCAAGTCACAATTGTTTTAAACTCTTATTTTATTATGTTAATACTGATTTTCAGCATTTTCAACCATGCACGTTTTGCTTTGGGACATAACAACATATTTCACGTTGCTGGCTAACGGATTCAATCAGGCTAATAAACCCATTTAAAGGCAAACGCTAAAGTTTATTTTTAAGTCTGAGGAACAGGCAAGAGGACAGGTTGGTAAAGATTTGCCATATTTAAGTCAGGTGCATTGATCTGTTTTACAGGGTAGCTGCAGTTGTGACCACACATTTAGCAAATGATCTCTCTCCATCGCCTTATGAAAGCAGAACCAGCTGTGGCTCTCCTGCTTACTCTAACCTACGAGTAGAAGGCAAGAATGGGACAATCAGAGGAAAGACAGTGGAGAAATAACTGGTGCAACCTGGTTAGTGTTGGACAGGAGCTGACACAAGCAGCACCCAGGGAGCAGCAGCAGTACACTGTAGCAGTAGCCACCATTGTGGTTTGAATGCTGGGTAAACATCTGAAAAATGTCACCGGTACAAATGCTCTGTGTTGACATGGTGAAAGATCTGTCATTGTGCCATTGAGCAAGAACCTTACATGTATGTGTAATTATTTATACATCATGTTGTAAGTCATTCCGGATAAGAATATTTGGGAAATTATTCATATTAAATATTTAGCATATTAAATAGTCAGCACCTGGTACTTCGAACAGAACTACAGTACAAACACATGGAAAGGCTTTATGCATGTACTGTAATTGGCTTATTCATTATAAGCTTGTGAGTCCCATAGGCAATCACTGAGAAAGATAGTGTGTAGTCAATATTTTTTCCATGGCTATGCTTTTACTAGATTAATAAAATGTTACCTTTACAATATCAAAATGGATTGTTGACTGGACCTACAAGCAGCTGCTTCAAAGTAGCAGCCTGACATCATTTGGAGACCAAAATAAAACTGCAATATTGTAGCTATTAGATAACTTTACACTGTTTGGGTTGGCTTACTTCAAACCTTGGGATCATGATTTATCTCTGCTGTAAAGGACAACCTTGACATTGAGAAAAACTTTAATATTTCCTTGAAAATAAGCAACAATGTAAGTATCATCTGTGTTGTTTTGTTCGTAAGAAGAAAGGGAGGGGCCTATTGTCTGCATTTCACTGTGTTTTACACTTTCCTTTTCAATCCCTTTGGCTTCCAGAAGATGCTGGAAACACAATGTCTGGCTCCAACAATCGTAGCACGTGCAATGTCACTTTTGGAATTGATTTAAAAATCAAAGAGTAACTGAATTGCTTTTTTTTAAAGCAATGGCCATGTGAATACAAATCATTGTAATGTTGTACCTAATAATGTGGCCAGTGAGTGTATATTTAGTTACATATTTAACTCCAAAACAGTCCAAATCTTTAAGGAGAATATTTTCTACAAAGTGTACAAAACCTTCCACAAGGCCGTTGGCCCATGCTTGGAAAAGGCATCACACATTTACTGCAGATTGGACAGTATGTTTTATCTAACTCCAAAGCTGCTCTATTGGAATAAGGTCTAGGGTGTATTCAGGCTAGCCCCCCTTTGGAACATTCTGAAAAATGACATGCTTAATCACATGGAACATTATTCTACTGGAAGTGTCCATGAGGAAAAGGTTTAACCATAAAGTGATGCACCTGGTCATGACTCAAATCAAATCTGATTAAACAGTTGTTCAGTTGGTATTTACAGATCTAACATGAGCCAGGAAAACATTCCCCCCATCATTAAGCCCTTCCTTCTGTTTGTAGTCCATCACTAAATGTTTTTGGTTTATTTTATCGCAGTATTCTCGCTAAACACTACACACACGACTTTTGTGTGCAGGCCTGGACGGGAACAGGAACGCTTCGCACCAACAATCATATCCTGTTGGTCAGCGTTCAACTAAATGACAATCCGGAACAAATAGCCATTT
This sequence comes from Umbra pygmaea, assembly GCA_016801145.1. Classification (NCBI taxonomy): domain Eukaryota; kingdom Metazoa; phylum Chordata; class Actinopteri; order Esociformes; family Umbridae; genus Umbra; species Umbra pygmaea. The sequence continues at coordinate 31,285 of JACXGM010000829.1, forward strand.
CAATCGATAGCTAGTTACCTGATTGTTACTAGGTGCCATGACCCCCATGGAAGGTTTTTGATTAGATTGGGTCATTCAGAACTGACCCTGATATTCAGAAAAACACTCTTCACTGTTCGGTAACATTCACCGCTGGATCCCCATTCTCACGTCCATTTCTCACTAGAACAAATACCCAGAGAATGGGTCAGTCTGGGTTCTGAGCTCTCTGTCAGCTCCGTCTGTTATCAGTCCTTTCATCTCCACTATGAGGTCGTAAATCTTCTCAACCTGAGCTTGGTTCATAAAGAATCTGCAGTCACATTGCAGGCGGGGCGGGCTGTCTGCCCCCCCTCCCCGGGATATGGGGGCTTTCTGACTCTGACGCACACACAAATACATACACACACAAAGGTCAGGGGTCAGTGAAATAATCACTATGTTTAGTTGATCAATCCAGATAAAGTCAGTGAGATTGAGTAAACACTGATTCAGAAGTGTGTGGCTGAATGATGGAGCACTGCCCGGGGCAAAGTTCAAACAGGTCAGCAGAAAGGTACACTTGTTCGTTTAAAACATGTACAATCTCCACAGCGCAATAATACACAGAGGAATTTAGTGAGCCAAAACAAAAAATAAATTTCATAAAAACAAACAAAAAACTAGATGGATTATATGGAATATCCTCCCATTTGAAGTTAATGACAGATGTATCTCCTCATTAAAGAGGAGTACAAAGCCCTTTGAGATCCTAAAATCTCCTCTTGCAGACCAGCCACACCCAACATACTGACAAAGCTAGGTAACCAACCAGTGGCCTTCAGAAGGAGGTCCCATAGCAAGCATCACAGTGGAGGCAGACTGGGTGTCCTCGTTTGGCCCTCAGCCATCAGCGCGACCCCACACATGCACATCTGCAGCTCGAGTTACAGCAGCAGCCAGAAATAAAATACTTTTTCAGCTTTGGCTTGTGTGGTTGATGACACAGACGACTGTTCCGAAAACGACACTGCATCTCCGGGCTCTTTTCTGACTCTTATTTCTATCCTATTATTCGTCCACACCTTCACCACCTATCCAATAGTAAAATATTTAATGAGTGGTTTGAATGATATGTTAACCAGCAGCTTGTTTGCACTCAATTCCTTTGTCAGTTTCCACCTTTCCCCTATGTTGCATACTTTGTGGGGGTGAAATAGTAGAAATAAATTAGATAAACCTGAAATATCAAGGGATGATGCAGTCTTTTCTGTTATTATTAGCACTCCCAATGCCAGCTCTCCACCAAGGTCCAGGCATATTATCTGCCTGCCAAATTAGTGTCTAACGAGGCTGGCTGTGTTTCATTGTGTCCAGTACTGCTAAGGTCCACAGATATCCTCCAAACTCATATCATGGATGTAACTCACAGTCAGAGCTGTGTGGGGGGTGTTTCTCAGCCATCTATACAAGCATTGTTGATATGGTGGGTGGTTTACATTACCATAAACAGATTACCATCAAAGCATTTCTGCATGTTTGTGTGTGTGGCTAATTGCATGGAATGGTGCTGTTAAAGTTCTCCCTTCACTTGTTATATTTTTTCAGAGATTCAAAAGTCCCTAGCAGTAGCCAGAACAAGTGAGTGGCTAGGGTGGATTGGGAGATCATCTGCAGCTCCACCCCAGGTTGCAGATAACATCTATGAGGAGGACCGTGAAGCTGCTCTGCATGACTCAGATGGGCCTGAGGGAAAAGTGCCCTGACAGAATTGTTCTAGTGAAGCAGCTACTGCTAACATGTCATGTTCACTGATTAGATCTGACTTGACCTGCTTAACTTGGCAGACGCTGAAATTGGAACACTAAGCTAGGGGTGAAAGGTGTCTTCAAAGTACATAAGTAGTGTTGAAGATGGACTGTTACATATACAATTTGCTTTACAGTTTTTCTCAATTGCTAAAACACTAAACCCTATTGTCTGAACCAAATGCTCAGTTTTCCTGAACCCACTTATTGAATCAATCACTCTTTTGGCAAAACCATTAGCAGTTTTCACCTGTTCAGACACAACTTGCCAACACATTTTCATTGTGATGCACCCGTGCTGAATAATGGTGAGCACAGGTGACAAAAGTCAAACACAATTAAAGCACAGGTGTCACCACTTGAACACAACAACTCAAAATTGTTCACACTTGCGGCTAATGATGTGAGGGAACATATACAGTAAGCCAGTTCAGAGAGCACTGGTTTGTGAGGCCCTACAATGGATAGAAATCTGAGAGGAAGAGTTCGTGTGAGAGGAGGTCGAGGTGGTCGAGGTGGTCAGTGAAGACAAAGAACAGTAATATCTGATGAAATCAGAGATACTGTGATTGACCATGTTCTTGTCCATGGTATAAGCATGAGGGAGGCTGGACAAAGGGTACAACCAAACATCAGTAGATTCACTGTGTCCACCATTATCCGAAGATTTAGAGAAGAGAACAGGTAATTACCTTTTTTTGACATTATAGTACAGTATGTAAATGTTGACAGCAATTACAGTATGACATACTATATACTGTACCACAGTATACTGTAAGTAAATATATGTTTCAGTACATCACTGTACTGTAGTATTGTAACAGAGTGTTGGTCTAACTGTTTGTAGCCCTAGTATTCCATGTATATTTTGGTAACTCCATGTTCTCTTTTTGTAGAATTGAATGACTGCCACATGGGGGTGTGAGGACAGGTATGTTCTCCCCACACCAAGAGACCCTTATTGTTGATATGGTCTGTGAGAACAATGCCATTAAACTGAGTGAAATTCAGCAGAAGATCATTGAGGACCATGTAAATTTTTAGGGTATCAACAGTGTCAGCCTCTCTACTGTTGATCGTGTCCTTAAGCGCAACAGACTGTGCATGAAACAACTATATAGAGTGCCCTTTGATCGCGACTCAGACAGAGTCAAAGAGCAAAGATTCCAGTATGTACAGGTAGGCATATATCCAGACACATTCAATGTTGATTACTCTAAGTAGTGATTTACTGTAGTGGCCTAAATCACTTCGGTATCACTTACAAAACTATATCTATTACTACAGACAGTTTTTTAACTGGATGCAATGGAAAGACCCCATGAATACATCTACATGGATGAAGCTGGGTTTAATCTCACCAAAAGGAGAAGGAAAGGCCGTAATGTGATTGGCCATTGGGCCATTGTTGGTGTTCCTGGGCAGCGTGGTGGCAATGTCACATTATGTGCTGCCATCAGCAATCATGGGGTTGTCCACCATCATGCCAACCTGGGGCCCTACAACACTCACCAGCTCCTCATTTCCCTCAATCACATGCAAGATGCTCTGTTAGGGCAGCAGGATGAGCATCCCATCTATGTTGTTGTTTGGGAAAATGTGAGTTTTCACAGAGCCCTCCAGGTTAGAGAGTGGTTCAATATGAACCAAGGTTTTATCAGTCTTTGTTTGGGACAATGTGAGTTTTCACAGAGCCCTCCAGGTTAGAGAGTGGTTCAATATGGTAACCAAGGTTTTATCAATCTTTGCCTTCCACCGTACTCCCCTTTCCTAAACCCCATGAGGAATTCTTCTCCTCATGGTGGTGGAAGGTATATGAACGCCAACCTTACACCAGGGTAAATCTCCTGCAAGCCATCGGACTTGCCTGTGGGGACATGGGTGTGGAGGCATGACAAGCCTGGATACGGCATGTCAGGGGGGTTTTCCCCCGTTGCCTGGCCAGACAAAATGTGGCCTGTGATGTGGATGAAGTCCTGTGGCCTGACCCAGTACGGAGACATGATGTTGTGGCTGAGTAATGCACTTATTTGTATATTTTTGTACTTTATTTTTACATGGGCTTAATGTACACAAGTGGCAAACGCATAAGATTTCTGTTTGTTTTTACAAGTGCTAAACGTAAAAACACCGTTTTTTTTGTTTTGCAACATGCATTTCGCCTACAGTGAACAATAAACATTTATTTATCCAGCTTCGTGCCCTGAGCATTGTGTTTTCAATATTTCTATGAAGTGTTTAGTGACCGTTCAGTAGTTTTTCATTTTGATTGACTTGGGGCACAATTTGACAACATAGTTCAGTTTTGAGCACAGATTGAACTGTTTTGAGGTGAAAGTTTGGTTTTGCAAGACGAGTCTGAGGTTTTGTGAATGTAGCTTGAAAATTGGGTTTTGTGTTCACAGTTTAGAGGAAAGGAGAGCAGCTTTCAAGAAATGTGTCTTAGCAATCGAGAAACTGTAAAACTGTTTTGCACGGTTGCCTCCAGTGTAGAATAGATTAAAATATGTCCTATAGCTCTTTTAGCAAACCTTCCCTCATTTTCATATCCAAGCATAAAACATGCCTGAAAAAAATACACCGATAGGAATTATTTTGAACAAAAGGTGCATTAGATTTGTGTACACTTGGAAAAGCACTGGAGCATAAAACAATGTGTCTTTACCTGTACGCAGAGTGGCTATTCGTTGTTTGGTACAGCTGGTGTTCTTCAATTACGTTGTGGACGAGCGGTGAAGTGGACAGGCGGGCACGAGCTGGGTGAGGCAGCGTGCCCATGTGGCTGTACATGTCCCAGGAGCGGGCAGTGCCAGGTGCCAGGCTTGGCCCTGATTTTTTCTTCCTTGGCAGAGTGCCGTGAATGGAGACACCCAGGTATCCGGCATGGGGCAGCTCCGGTACTGCGGGCCTGGAGGTCAGCAGGTCCATGGAGGATGCAAGGGAACACTGCCTGCTGCCCACACCCATGTGCATGTTTCTAGGCAAACTGGCAAACTTTCCCTCTGCCATCATCCTTAGCTGAGCGAGAGAGAGAGAGAGAGAGAGAGAGAGAGAGAGAGAGAGAGAGAGAGAGAAATCACAAAGCATCATAACCAGTAGTCCATATAACCAGTAGACAGTACAAATGACATAGAGGAGCATGTATTATTTACTTTTGTTATTTCAGAAAATGTCTTATGGCAGTCAGTAGTGCAGTGTGCTGCCGATCCACAAATCTCCAAGTCCTCCACTAAAAGGAACCATACAGCATATTCTCATCAGCGGCCGGTGATTTAAGTCTTTGAAATTTTTAACAATGACTTCAAATGTAGGATTTGGAAATATTTTATAAATACATTATCTAATATCACTGTTTCCTTTATGTTTAGACAATATACAGAATATGCTATGATGTTTATTTGATTATTTTAGTCAACAATTCCAACGGAAGTGTAACTTCTGTTGGTAAACCACTGCAAATAGAAGTGCAAGATGGGCCGAAGGGGAATCATTTAGTTACCTATCGTATTCAGGGACAGAATGACACATTTTTCAACATGCATCTCAAAGACAATCCTTCTGTTATCCCTGTGAGTTTCAATGATGATGATAGAGAAATCATATTAAAACCATTCCAATACTATACTGTCATTCTCATTATAGCATCTGCAGGAGCACGTGCACCATCATTAGCATTTTTATTTCATAATGTGTGTTTGTTGTTATTACAAATTTTAGCCAGTAAACCGTGGAGTACGCTCAGTTGTGATGTGTTGATGTGGAAACTCAAGAGTGACTTCCAAAGTGATTAATAAACTCATAAACATTGGGACACACGTCTAACTTCATGCAATTCACTTTAGCTTTAGTGTATATTACCTCAGTTGTAGTCAACAACTAACCTGATATGTATTTCATATTATAAATGTTTAAAACCTCTAAATCAGACACAAACAAATGCAGTTCACAGTGTGTCGGGATTGAGCTTTGATACAGGCTTCGTCTTACTGTCTGCCGGAGGACTTACTTATAATTAGCAGATACACCCTCAATAATTTTCACTCTCTCAGCTTTGGGCCAAATGGAAGAAACACGTGTCAACTCGCAACCAAAGGGCCGAAGGTAAGAAGATGATTTGAGATTCAGCCACAACACCCCTTTCTCTCTAAAACAGAGTAAGAGGAGAGGAACATTTTGGGAATATCAGAGAGAGCTTAACAATGGTAAATCATAGTTGCTCAATGACACTCCATACTGTATTTAGTGACTAACCAACATATTTTGAAATTAAACGCTAGCAGAGATACCTACAGTAATGGGAGGAGAGAATGCTAGCAGACTGGGCATGAGATTGTTCGTTCACATTGTTTCCAGATACTGTTTCCTTACCTGTTCCTTATAGAGCAAATACAGAGTTCTGGGGGCATTCATAACCAGTGTTGGGGAATGTTACTTTACTTAGTTACTTCTCCAAAATGTAACTACGTTACCTTCTGCGTTACCTTTTATTGAAAGTAACTATGTTACGTTACTGTGTTACTCTTTATTGAAAGTAACTAATTACACTACTTTAAGTTACTTTAAAAAATTATTTTTACATATGCTTTTTGGTGTGTCTAGGTTTAGTATCAAACAATTCTCATTGGACAAAAAAGTATCAATTTATTAACCTTCCCAAATATTTAAAGGATTTTAATCAATTTTAATGGTAAGTTGATTAAGAAATAATTATTATTTACAGAAACAACCTTGGAGCAATTAGGGTTAACTGTCTTGCTCAAAAACAGAATGATAAAGGCTTCACCTTGGTAGTGTGTGTGTGTGTGTGTGCGTGGGGGGGGGTTGAACCATTCTTCTGGGGCTTATTCAAAAATGAATCATGGGCCCTAAACAACTAGGCTACCTTGACGCCCCTAGATAGTGATTGCCTGATCATGTCGAGTGCAGACTTGTGGTAACTACTTTCTCTGGGCATGATCCAATTGACAAATATGATCAGTCTAATTCTGATGAATGTGTGAGTGTTTGTATATAAAACCAATTTCATCTCAATGTCTGAGTATATAACAAATTTTAACTGAGTAAATAAATACAGATAAGAAAATTAATTTGAGTTTCATACAATATGCAATGGGATTTGACTCCTAGTAATGCTGAAACTGAAATTAATGGAGTCACATGGAGAATACATTGAGCAGGCCTGAACCAGAAATATTGAGTCTAAAGCAGATGTGAGCAAATATTTTTGCTTGAGGGCCACATTGAGCTTTTGAAACCAAGTGAAGGGCAGCATTTTATAGCGATGCATGAAAAATAGGAAATGTTATTTCATTAAATTAATCCCGCCCCCTACACAGTTATCCTACAGAAAATAAATGTTTTGTTACACCATTTTCTTGTTTGACTGTAATGTTTTTAGTTTACCAAAATATATTCAGTGAAAATTACCCAACTTTTTGACGCGATATCTCCAGCTGTCATTAATCCACACGGACGAACCACTCCTCATTATTTGCATTGAAATTATTTTATCAGCGGAACCCCCTCTTTCCAACCATATTGGTACCATGTTGGTATTGTCCAGGATGATGTCCTACATCATTGCAGCATTGCTATTTTGTCATTTTCACATCCTACTTCATGTCTGTAATGTGTTTAGTAAAAAAGGCAAAAGTAAAAAAAACATGACCGACTTCGAGGCATGATAGCTCCGGCTCTGATAAACTCACATGGATGAGCAAACACTCATTCTTTTCGGTTGATCTTCATCTTTCCAATGTTACCTTTAGTAAGCTTTAGTTGCTAGCATATACGGTTTGCGAGGAAATCGCGATACAATCGCGGGAGACTGTGGAGGGTAAAAACGCCTCGCGGGCCAGATCAAAGGACCTGGCGGGACGCATCTGGCCCGCGGGCGGTAGTTTGCCCACCTCTGGTCTAAAGGGTATAGTTTAGATCTGTTGGCTGGGAGAATTATAAGCACTCTGAATGTGTGTTTACTGGCACAAATACACACGTCCCGAGTGCATGTCACTTGAATCCTTGTGCACCTTATGTAGCCTACTGTATGTAGAAAACTTCCATAAAGTGCGTTCTCATCGCCTGTGACATTATGCACGTTTTCAATGCGTGTTTATTGGAATAACCGGGGATAATATAACTTGAAAATAACATACCTCCACTCGTTGTAGACGCTGTAGTAGAAAAAAGCTATTTCGGTCCAAAACATTTGAGTGAGACGAACGATGACAAGCTTTCCATTATATTCCCGCTCGACAGCTGCTTGCACGTGACGCACAGCTCACTGGACAAATTTATTTATCCTCCCTGCTTTTTGATAGTTTTGAAGTAATGTGAATATTTCCAGCTGTTAAAATGTAGGCTATGAATTCTTCCATTTTGCTAACCTTCAATCTGCATAACTCTCCGCATTACAATTTTAAGTGCAAGATCTCTCCTTTTTTTGATTGGCGTGGAGGCGCACTAATGAAATACGGATTAAAAAACCAAACGACAATGGATACTAATTCATTAAATTGTGTTCTAAAAGAGAAAGGTGCAAATATAACATAAATGTAACTAATTTTCAAAAAAAGTAGTCTGACTAGTGTAACGTGTAACGCGTTACTTAGTAACGCATTATAACCCAACACTGTTCATAACCTGCTGTATGTCTTTAACTTCACTTGACAAACAAAACAATTATGTGTCTTATTGAAGTTGTTGAACAACCCTAAGGGTTCAACTGAGGAGAAAGCATTTAGTCTTAATTAAAACTATAAAAATAGCTAAATACTGGTTTAGACAACTTCGGCACCTTTGAAACTCTGTGTGATTGAAAAAGCTGAGTGGTCCAGGGTGAGTGTGTGACAATGGGCGATACATTGAGGTAGACGCAGTCGTATACAAACAGCCCCTTGGGGAGAACCAGGATAAGGAGAGGTGGAGAAGCCATTGACCCTGACAACAGCTGAGTGTGAGCAGACACTGACCCAGTTAACCAGTGCTCTAAGGTCTATTGAACACACACAAACACTGACACACAAACACACCACCATGGTGACACACACACACCGCCATGATGACACACACACAAAAGGCAGTGCTGGTTGCTGCTTTCAGAACTTTTGTCCTTTTCAGGCAGTGTGAAATTGAATCTTAGACAGGGATGATGTTACCATAGGTCTGGGATTCACTCTGTGAACTATCTCCGTCAGAGAGACAGATTTAAGGCCGTTCTTCACGTTGCTGAAATGGTTAATCCACCCCAATAGTAATTGCAGTGCAACCAGATATCTTCTTCAGTGGCGATGACATGCTTTGCTGCTGAATTCATACCAGTAGGGCAGCAATACTGTATTGTTATTCTGTAGCAGTATACTGTAGGTCTGGTGAAGCTGGTGGGAAATTCCCCACCACCGGGGGGAGCCCTGATGGATGTCAGAGGACCGTAATCTGGTTTGTGATGACAGCACACTTTAAAATATGCAGACATTAATTCCTATCCCGCAAAGACATTTAAAATAGCAGTACATTATAGCCCTGTAATTAACATATGATACGGTCTCCTTTCTTTAAGTGCTGTCTCCTTACTCAGATTTGACAGTTTGATAACTGACTGTGTGATAATAAATGTTGTTTAGGTTGTTTTATGTCTTATCTTTTTTAAGATGTTTTGGGGAGTTTATCCAGGTCAGTTTTTAATGTAAATTTCCAATAACTTCCCGGAATTTTTGGGAGTCTTTCCAGGTCAGTTTTTAATGTAAATTTCCAATAGCCTTCCTGACTATTTTAAAATCATGTCATTCACATGCATGTCCTGAAACACTAAGGAACTTGTATCATCAGACTACTGCTAATGTTGATTTGCCTGCCCTGTTTGAACTCTGTTTGAGTCATGAACTTGTCCCACTTACTCATCATCGTATCGCTGAACAAACATTTACACCAGTGAGTGAGAAGAACATTTCCCTTCACAGCTTCAAAACACATTACAGTCTACTGTAAGTGGTGCAACAATTCACACAACAACACTAATCAACAATGTGGGTGATGCACTTTGGCAGCCATTTTGTTCCAAACCACTCACTTGTCACCACTAAACAACACTTCCAGCAGTGGCCAGGAGGCGATTCCTATAAAAGCTGGTGGTTTGGTAAAGTGCCTGTAGGCTAGTGTGGAGGCTTGCTATTGACCTCAGCAGAAAGAAACTGCCCGGCAGGTAGTCAGTGTGGCCAGAACCAGGCACATCTGTTCCCACTTAAGGAATGCTGTTTGATAATTACTCCCCTGTGGTGACAGTCTTTTACACGTGCCAAAGGAGAAAGGGTTATCCCTTACTGGGCTCCTTAAGACATGAATAATCAAGATAGTATTCTGAGGTAAATTATTCATGCCAAATACTAAAATAGGTGACGAGGCTGTGATTCAGACTGAGGTGTGAGTCTGCAGAAACAAGTTGGGAAAAAATGGCCACCATCATTCTCCCAGATTCACCTCACACTGCTTCACCTCTCCCAGATTCACCTCACACTGCATTCACCTCTCCCAGATTCACCTCACACTGCTTCACCTCTCCCAGATTCACCTCACACTGCGTCACTTCTCCCAGATTCACCTCACACTGCGTCACCTCTCCCAGATTCACCTCACACTGCTTCACCTCTCCCAGATTAACCTCACACTGCTTCACCTCTCCCAGATTCACCTCACACTGCTTCACCTCTCCCAGATTCACCTCACACTGCTTCACCTCTCCCAGATTCACCTCACACTGCTTCACCTCTCCCAGATTCACCTCACACTGCTTGACTTTCTCTTTTGTTTTTCTGCCTCTCACTGGCACAATGGACATTCTCTGGCACTCTCCATCTCTTTCTCCACCTTTCTTCAAAAGCTATATGCAATGAGGCTGCTCCTAAAAGTAGACACACAAATCAATGTAAGTTCTTTGCATCTGGCTAATGGCAAGGCACATGTCATTGGTGTACTTATAGTAGGAGCATAGTCACACAGGACGTACAGATCTAAAGTCAACAAATTCAAAACTGGCCTTGATTTGCAAGATAAGAGTCAACATGCAACGGAAATGAAGCCATAAACATTAGAACTAGCGCTTATTAGTGAAGATACTGAAATAGTTGGTGAAAGCCATGGGAATAGAAGATTCCAGGGTATTTCAAAACAAACTGGCAAGCGTTATCGCTGTCTTCCCCCACTCACTCCTTTATGGGAACAATGTGAATTACATTATACCCTTTAATGAATTCAAACTGGCTGAAACATGTGGGCTCTGTCCTGCCAACTTAACAACTTTGACAGTATATTTTGCTGGTTCAGAACACTCTAATGACTTGAATGATATAAAAAAAGGCTAGTTAAAAACTTATCTTCTTTTCCGGACTTTTGCTTCTACCTTGATAGTTTGTATTGTTTTCAAAATTAATTTGGTCACAAACAAGTGCGCTCGTACTGAAAGGAATCATACAAATAAATTTAGATTTGTATATGTTTTGCCACATGACAAACACAATTCATTCCTGATTGGCCACTTTCATGAGTTCTATAAATGTTATATGGAAGTGTGTGATGTGACAAATATTAGATAACAACAAAAAGTATTCTCATATTAAATGATTAAACCTTTCTTGTAGTATTTATAGATGACTCAAGAAATTCATGTTTTTGTAGAAAAGTGGCATATTTCAGGTTCGAATTCTGTTTGTTAAATGAAGGCAAACTATCAAAAAATAATTTTATTTGTATGATTCTTTTCCCACATGGGTGACACCCTATCGGTGTACTGAAAGTTACACCATCGGTGCATACACAGACGGAGAAGCAAAAAAGGACTTTTCAGGCAGGCATTGGAAAATTACAGATTAAATAATTTGCTAGTTGGCTAGGCATGCTGTTGTGGAATACATGGTGACATCACTACGTACTGTATGCAGGCTATATTTTCTGCTGTGATTGGTCAACATCAGTAGCACAGCTTCAAAACATATTCATATTGTCTACCACCCGAGCCTGGCTCGAGGCCATCAGGTGCACAAGCAATGCTGAGCAAGTTGTGTAGTAGCACCCCATCTTGTTTTCATGGGAAGTAAATAGGCCAAACTGTTCACCACACTGTCTGTGAGCAACTAAATTGAGGGTAATCTGGTGGGGCAAGCTGGTGATTATTATACTATCACAGAAATGTCAGAACATCCTCTAGCAACTTCTGGTGACAAATCGAGGAGCCAATTGGCTATTTGCATCGACATTTAGGAAAAACTGTGCGGGTCACAACAGCACTGTGTAGATGAGGCTCAACTACATCAGTCACCACATGACAGCTATTCTCTTCTATCGCCCATATCTGACAATAGAAGCAGTCTATTCTGATTTTAGGACATCTGGGCTGGCCAACTCTCCGCCTCTAACCGAGGGGTATGGGAGTTCACCCCCTCATCCATTAACAAACACTCAGTATAACAAATCATAGTAAATCGGACTGAAGACACGCTCTCTTTTTATTATAAAAAGACTAAATTAGGGAATTCAGATTTGATCTATTCTGCTGTACAGGAAATAATAAGAACCTGAGGCAAAGGTACTGACTTATGAAAAGCCCAATCAGGGAAGGGAAGGAGGCAACATCATCTGCTGCGGATTCGGGTGTCTTTCAGCCGCAGTTCTAAAAGGCAGCAGACAGTTTACAGCTCCCAGCTTTGTCACATGCTGCAAACCGCTCATTACCAAGACAGCCGAGCAGATTGTTTAGGAACGCTAATGAATGTCACAGGAAGAACAATGCCACAAATAAACCAAGTGCAGGGAGATCAAAGAGGGATCAAATGTAACCAGAGGAAACTAACTTCGGGTAGATTTCTATTCATTTCGCACTGCAAACTAGGCGCAGTTCTGTGGACGCGCAGATATAACCAAGAACAGAGACAAAAATGCATATGAATTTGAAACATACACACGTACACAGTGCACACTTTTGCTGAGGCAGCCCCTGGCTGGTCTCATTCTCTCCAGACCTCTGAAAAGAACAATGAGCCCAACTGTCACATGACACTTGTTCAGGCTGTCTTTTGTTGAGAAAAGAGGGGGGTGTCTGATATGAACTCAGATCTCTCGGAGAGAGAGGGGAGAGATAGTGGGGGGGGGGGGGGGAGAGAAAGGGAATCCAGCTGAGTCTTTCTGTCTGTGAACTGCATTGCTGGTCTGTGTGACATATTAATCACTGGTTATTAAAGCCCACAGCAGTGGCTGCCACTCCAATCCTTAACAATAATATCAGCTAATGTCATCTCTTTTTGCACATAAAATCATAGGTGGCCAATTTTTCAAGAGGAAATGTTTTAGAATAATCCACTAATCCACTGATTGACAATGTCCTTGAGTGATAGTTGCTTCAGTAGTCTAAGCATGCATATCATGTAATTGTGTTTAATAAAAAGATTTGACCTTGCAAGTGACAAGGGAACTGATTAAAGTCAGTCTATTAAAAACAACTTCCTATTGTTAGTAAGATGTCAGAAGTTTGAATGAATACAATTTCTTTAAAGGTTTAAAGTTTTGTAAATGAACTACTGAGATAATGTGCCAACACATCTGTAAACCATACTACCATTTAGATAAGGCACCCAGACATTCCAACACTGTCTGAAACAACAAGTTCACTCATGAATTGATTCAGCATCATTTCCAGAAACCCTTACTTGTTTGTTGCACTTGTTTTGAAGAAGAGCAAAGCCAGAGATTTCCTCGTCGCTTCACTTCAGTAGAGTTCCTCCTGAGCGTTAGCACTACAGAGTCCCAGGCATAGTAGTCTGACCAGAGCGCAGACTTGCACGGGGACAGGCAAGAACAAGACCAGCGTGCACAAACTCCTTCCTATTCACCTTCTCTCTCTCTCCTTCTGGCTTTGTGTCCCTGGGCCTCCCACAGTGACTGCGTTGTTGTCCTCTCTCTCTTTCTCTCTCACACACACAACAACACACACACACAACTCACAGACACACACACTCTGGCCCCTGTTTCCCACAAACACTGCCCCACAGGGGAGTGATTTATGACTTCACAGCCACACCCTCTGGGTTGGGCGGAGCAAGAAGAGTACTGCCCCCCCAGAAACCCATCCTCCTCCTGCCCACCACCAAAGAATAAATCTTCTTCCCGACTCTGTCACCATCAGCCAGGACCGCGAGGACAAAATAGCCTCACATTTCATCTGGCCACAACAGCCTTTGTTACTGTCAGTATCACACCCTATTATGTCACTGTATCTCAACACTAAAAGCCCTAAGAGTGTAGTTATATACACTCACCATTCACTTCATTAGGTAAAACTTGCTAGTACTGGGTTGGACCCACTTTTGCCTTCAGAACTGCCTTCATTCTTCGAGGCATAGATTCACCAAGGTGCTAGAAACATTCCTCAGATATGTTGGTCCATATTGATATTATTGCATTATGGAGTTGCTGCAGATTTGCTGGCTTCACATGAATGATGTGAATCTCCTGTTCCACCATGTTCCAAAAGTGCTCTGTGACATGGTGCATTATCCTGCTGGAAGTAGCCATTAGAAGGTGGGTACACTGTGGTCATAAAGGGATGGACATGGTCAGCAACAATACTCAGGTAGGCTGTGGCATTTAAACAAAGCTCAATTGGTTTTAAGGGTCTTAAAGTGTGCCAAGAAAATATCTGCACACCATTACACCACCACCAGCCTGAAACATTGATACAAAGGCAGAATGGATCCATGCTTTCATGTTGTTTACACCAAATTCTGACCCTACCATCTGAATGTCACAGCAGAAATCGAGACAGTTCAGACCAGGTAACGGTCTTCCTATCTTCTATTGTCCAATTGTAGTGGGCCATGTAAATTGTAGCCTCAGATCCTGAGGTGGGTCTTCTGCTGCTGTAGTTCATTTGCTTCAAGGTTTGACATGTTGTAGGTTCAGAGATGCTTTTCTGCATAGCTTGGTTATAATGAGTGCTTTCTATCAGTTTTAATCAGTCTGGCCCTTCTCCTCTGACCTCTGCCATCAACAAGGCATTTTCTGCCCATAATACTGCCGCTCACTGGATATTTTCTATTTTTCATTCTCTATAAACCGTAAAGACGGTCATGCACGAAAATCCCAGTAGATCAGCACTTTCTGAAATACTCAAACCAGCCTGTCTGGCACTAACAAGCATGCCACTTTCAAAGTCACTTAAATCACCTTTCTTCCCCATTCAGATGCTTGATTTGAACTTCAGCAGATCATATTCACCATGTCTACATGCCTAAATGCATTGACTTGCTACCACGTGATTGCCTGATTAGATACATGCTTAACGAGCAGTTGAACAAGTGTACTTAATGAAGTGGCCGGTGAGTGTGTATCTGATATTGCTATTTGAAAATCTGATAATGCACTTTGAACAAGTATTCTCTTCACTTGATGCAGAAAGTGAAACTAGTTAATGCAATCAGTTCATGTACGTACATAAAAAAACATCAACATACCTTTGTGCTTAAGTAAGTTATTCTGGCTTGTAAACCACGTGTAAATGTCCCTAGCAGACAGAGGGAGTCCTGTTTGTCTTGGCTGAGACAAAGAATACACTTTCCCCTTTCATTGTCCTCTGATTCCTACACGTTAGTCGGCTGGTGATAACACAAAAGCCATTGTGAGTGTGTGTGTGTGATTCTTCCTGATTCACCCTGGTAAAGGATACACTGTGGCCCCATGATTGAAAAGACAGGTGATATTTGTTTTGTGTAAAGCTCTATTAAATCTGCCACTGTGATCCAGGCTAGGGGTCAAGGTGTGAGTGTGTCTGTGTGCACATCTCCACAGAAGCCTTCAGCACCTGATTCTCAGCTGGGTATTTTGCCTGGAGAACACACCGCTACACACAGCACACACACAAGCAGACATCTGGATCAGACAGGACCTCTCCAGTTACTCTGCACCTGCCAGGATTATACTCTAATAACAGCCCCATTCATCAAAGTGTCAGTAGATTGAAAATGTTTCACATATAAAAATAAACAATAAAATACAATAACACAAAAAACAATCAATTTAAAGTGTTTTCTTTGTTGTGAAACTTAATGAGACATATACTTTATGGATGATCTGGCTCTTGCTCAACACTTTGGTTTCAGTTGTAGTTATTATATCTGGCCTTGGTGAAGAAGTATTACATTATATTTAGAACCATAACACCTTGCCGTTGAGTTGGGTATCCCATTCTGACTGACAGTTAAAGTGATATAAATAGCCTATTGAGTAGATTCTTTTTCTTAAATGTTAGAGTGCTGCTCCATCGTCTCTGCTTTGCCCAAAAGTGCAATGGACCAGTTTATGGGCAAAAATAAAATAACTTTCTTAATCATCAATCTCTGTAACCAATGAGATGCTTGGTTGTTTATGTCACTGGCAAGTCCTAGGGTAGGATTTCAGATCAAAGTTGGGTGGGACATATAAATAAGTTAAAAATAACACTATGTACACAGCAAATTGTCTAGTGTTGATTTTCCAGTGTTAACTATAGTGTTAACTGAGGTGTTACATTAACACTTGTGAGTGTCAAGTTGAGTTCTATCAACATTTGGGTGTGGTCAACTGGGGTTCTATCAACAGAATAGAATTCCCAGAATGCTTTGCGGCATGTTTATTTTTCTGAATTGTTTGTTTTATTATATTTTCTGTTTTGTGCATTCATGAATTGATTACTTTATGTGTAATTATTAAACAATAATAATTATACCTTTCAAATATAATATGTAGATAGTAAGTGTAATTATTGATTGCAACCATTACTGAGATTAATGTTCCCGCCTATGTAGTTTCACTAGTCTTGTTCAGTTTGTAAGTATGTCACCATTGCAGTTTAATTGAATGCAGGTTGTGGGTATAAAAAGATGTATCTTGTCACATTTACTTAAAAAAGGCATGCAGGGAAATATGCAAATTAGAAATGAACACTCCAAGTGTAAGGGAGTAACACAATTCAGTGTAAAAAAAAACTGTGAGTGAAATTTACCACTTACCATTTACTACTTAAAAGTTTAACAATATCTAAAGTGTTAATTTAACTTGGATTCCCTGTGGGTTTAAATATTTGGAAAATGAATTGTGGGCCGCACTAATTGAGGGCGGGGGCCGCCAGTTGCCCTTATGCCTACAGTATACTTAACGCACCCGACCTGCAGGGATTTTGAGCGCGCAAGCCAAGGGTGCGCACCACTCTTTTTTTTCAGCAGAGCGCGCCAAAGCGGAAACAGGAAGCAAGGACGAGTTCGAGTGCAGAGTAAACGATTCCTAATAACACAGTTAATGGTTCATAATAAAGCTGTAAATGGTTCATAACAACACAGTTAAGATAATCTTAACCACTGTTGACATTAATGTCAATGCTGCTAACAGTCCTGCCATCGTTTACCTTTTTCTTCTTCTTCTAGTCCGTGAAAATATCAAAGTCGTTAGCCTGTCCTCAGTTGCAACACCAGTGTTCAGGCGAAGACTGCAACTTGTGTCGCGAGCACCACGCACGAGTATAAATGGTTACGGCGCTCCTATGACAAGACTTTAGCGCGCTAGGTCAGGAATCTGTAGTATACTGTGCGCTATAGAGTGAAGAATTCCTCCACAATACACATTTCTCCTTTGCCATTAGCAAAGCCCCAGGTGGGATCTCTCATGCTCTACCCCTGGAGGTCACGAGGAATTGGAGAGAGACCGGCAAGTTTACACAATACAGTTATGTCACGTCCTGTCGGCTCGAGCGGATTTGGAAAATGTTGCTGAAAGCTATCGTTATCTATCATATTGTAAAAAGCCAATAGTAATATTTCAGCAGTGAAATGAGGTTTATTGGATGAACAGATAATGTGCAATATGCATCAAAAGAAAATTTGACAGGTGCAAAAATTTGGGCACCCCAACAGAAATATCACATCAATATTTAGTTGAGCCTCCTTTAGCAGAAATAACAGCCTCTAGACCAGGGGTCTTCAACTCTGGACCTCGAAGCCAGATCCACTCCACTTTTTCATTGCAACCCTCTAATCTGAGACATATGTAGACCTGGGACACCTATTTAGACCTGGGACACCAGGTGAGTCCAATTAATGTTGAGGTAGAACAAAAAACCAGCAGGCTCCGCACCCCGTAGGGTTAGATTTGAAGACCTCTGCTCTAGAGGCTTCCTATAGCCTGTAATGAGTGTCTGGATTCTGGATTAAGGTATTTTGGACCATTCCACCTTGCAAACACAATGATGGTTGTTGAGCATGGACAGCCTGTTTGTGGCGTGTTTGCAGAAAAGGCTTCTTCCACATCATGCTCCTGTAGAGATTCTCCTTGTTCAAAGTGCGGTCAATTGTTGAACGATACACATTGACACCATCTGCAGCAAGAAGATGTTGTAGGTCTTTGTAGGTGGTCTGTGGGCTGTTTTTGATCGTTCTCACCATCCTTCGCCTTTGCCTCTCCGATATTTTACTTGGCCTGCCACTTCTGGCCTTAACAAGAACTGTGCCTGTGGTCTTCCAGTTCCTCACTATATTCCTCACAGTGGACACTGACAGCTTAAATCTCTGCGATATCTTTTTGTAGCCTTCCCCTAAACCATAATGTTGAACAATCTTGTTTTCAGGTCATTTGAGAGTTGTTTTGAGGCCCCCATGTTGCCACTTTTCAGACGAGATTCAAAGAGAACAACAACAACATGCAATTGGCCACCTTAAATACCTTTCCTCATGATTGGATACACCTGTCTATGAAGTTCAAGGCTTAATGAGCTCACTAAACCAATTGTGTGTTCCAATTAATCTGTGCTAGGTCGTTACAAGTATTTAAATCAACAAAATGACAAGGGTGCCCAGATTTATGCACCTTTCTAATTTAATTTTGATGCATATTGCACATTTTCTGTTATTACAATGAACCTCATTTCACTACCGAAATATGACTGTGTCCTTTACATATTTGATAGATCAAAATGAAATTGCTGATCCAAACACCCAATTATTTATAAATGAAAATCATGGAAATTGTCAGGGGTGCATAAGCCTTTGCATACAGTTGTATGTGTCTTCAGGGACATGCAGGCAAAACCACACAGACACACACACAGTGTCCCAGACCAGAGATTTCACACTCACAGTAAACCACAAACAAATTATACTGTTTACTAAAGAATACTATACTGCACACTGTATTAGCATATGGTCATATGTAGTGCTTAATGCTTACTTGAGAATTTTTCCAGTATACTGTAGAATACTAAATTAGACACTGTGGTATCAATCAGAATATAGTGTTTACTTTAGAATGTTGTGGTAAATGTTGTAGTATAATATTGTATTACATACTTCCCTCAAATCCCTCAATGATTCAGAAAATAAAACCATACATTTTCCACTAGATTGTATATTCTTTTCATACATAGACATAGCAAATGTAAGGTTCTAGAACAATCTGGAACCTTACAGTTTTCTTTCTTCATTTTGCAAGTCATTGTAATACTATAGTACTATGAGCATAAAATACAAGTAGTATTTATTCTTTTTGGACGGTTTGGACACCAGGTGAAATAAACCCCCCCGTCCACCCGTCCGGAACAGGTCCAAAATTTGTCATCCATCATATTTCTCACATGGTTGTGAAAGAAAGGTTGCATTTCCAAGAAACCACTCCTCTGATTCCTCCACTACCCTAATTTTCTGTGAGTCAAGGTCCTGATCTGTAATCTGCTGCTGGTTACTCACAGTTCTGTCTGTTGCTGGCCATAGATAACTGCAATGATTCAGGAGCCATATCATGCATGATGACCTATCAATCAAAACCATGTTCCCTGTTGTTTCTATACAGGGATGTGCTCGTACTGAGTGTACTAATACTAAATGTCTACTGTTTCTTCAGGAGTCTTTTTCATTAGATCTTCTACTCATTGGACCAGTAGCCATGACAGAGGAAGAAGTACAGTTTATCAGCACCTGAATGTAAACTATCCTTGTTGAAAAGAACATCTCATTCAATTAATATGTTACAGTGTATTAATGAAAATACGTGCTGCTCTTCAGGCATCTATTTCCTGTGTGGAGAGAATATATGATGTCTGATCAAAACGATTCAGCCAGGGTCCGCATCAGTAGTGTTACTGTATTGTTCTATCTCTGTAGCAAGAAATATCTCCTATAATAATAGAACAATGTTGGTGGGACTGTATAAGAGTATTATGCTCACTCTGCTGCCTGCCTTTCTATCCAGCTCTACTGTGCTCACATAGTGGCTCATGTTTTTTTATCAATTGATGAACTAGTCAAAAACCATTGATTCTCTTGCATTGCAACTAAATGTGGTGTTAGGCACAAAGTAAATCAGTGACACTATAATTCTGACATTTATTGTTTAATATAACATTTTTGGACAATCCTTCCCCCACAGAAGGTCCACTATAGGTATAATAGCCACAGTTTGCCACTGAGTTTGCAACTAGTGATTTCTTCATTTATAGTTTTTACAAGTGCAAAATATTACCAAAGGAATTGGTGCCTCTAAATCATTTGTGACATCTCTTTGCAGTTTTTTCCATGGAATAGTGTGTAACGTCTTGTGGTGTGGAAGGGAAAACAAAGACAAATGCGGAGAACAAAGACAAAGACAAAAGTTATAATAGGACTATACACAAAACGCTGTTTACATGAGTCACAGCTAACTAAACACAAACCAGGAACTAAATAAAGATACTTATAGCTGCTTTCCGACCAAGTAGTTACAGGAATGTAGTTATATGAACAGTCCACTTCTAAACAGTTCTACTAACTACTCTCCCCCAAAACCGGTTTTGCTATTTGCATTTGCACTGGCCAAGTGGCCATAGGAACTAGCAGGAGGGGTAAGGGAGTGGCGCAAGCACCGCAACGGTCTTTATGGCGTCGTCACTAGACTTTAGCGTAGCGCCACATACAACAACAAACCAGCATGGAGGAGGCTATTGGAATGTTCCTGTTGTGCCTTGCCGGAATCCTCATAAAGCAGCGTTTTAGTTCAGCATTTCGTCCATTCTCGTGGCAGGATTATGTAACCAGGCCAGTAAAGGGCTTAGCCAAAATGTAGCAATTTACCAGATCGACAACGCCACTTTAGGACTTTCACCCAAAGAGTTTAATCTCTAATTTAATTTCAGTTAGTACCAATCTGGGGAAACCAGATGGGGAATCCCACTACGCAGGCAAGCCCAGCTAAATTATCAGAGACAAGGTTGATTTAGCAGTTGAAAATGATTTATTATAAATAAAACAAGACAATATTCCTTTGGACGTAACTATACCAACTAGTTAAAACAGACCCAATGTAATATAAACATGAAACAGCTAATTATACAATACACAATGGGAGCGGAAGACTGGTAAAATAGCAATCACTATTTAAGGGGTTGCAGTGATCATCAGTGGTGGATTATATAACCAACAATAAGGACTACAAATAAACACCACATGCAACAAAAATCAAGATAAACTCAAATAACACTAAAACCATACAATGTCACCAGTAACAAGAGCCAGCTATACATTGCCACCTCTACAAATAATGTAAGCAATCACTAGATTTCAAACACACAGGTCAGATTAAAAAAACAAACAACACCTCATGCATGATATACAAAGGAAATAACTTCCTGCTCCGTACAAACACAAAACCCAAATCGTAACAATAAACAAACAGGACAGGGTTCCAGTATCGATAAGTTAAAATATAACACAATTCTTATTATTATGATTAACCTAAATGGTTAAAGGGTAGACTCTAACTAGGCAAAACAGCAGCGGCGCCGGTGTACTACACAGACAGAAAAAACAACAGTCAAGGTTTGTTCTTGGCATGGAAAGACATACTATCAAAGTCACAATCAAACAAAATAAAGTTACCTTAGCTATCTCCTCCAGCGAACCCGCAAACACCCAGGATTAATTTCAAACGGGCAGAAACATAGCCCGAGGCGCATCCCCATATTGGTCAAGTCGGAACACAAGAAAAAAAGGGTAATAGGAACGTTAGGTTCTAGGAACTGTAAAAATCCCTCAGTTCGGAAAGCGGCTAATGACAAGATTCAAGTCTGGTGTGGGTTGTTGGTTGTAAGATGAAAGCAGACTTGTAAGATGAAAGCAGTTCCTTCACTGACCCAAACCCTCCAGGAGGGCGCAACTGTTACAGTACCCCCCCAAATGGCTCAGCCACATCTGCGCAAGGCCCCCCCTCAGAACCACCCCCATGCATCTAAAAAGGAAAGTAGGGAGGCCGGAACCTGCCCCGCAGAAGCTTCCCGTCAGGAGGCACCAGCCTCATAGGTGAAGCAAATGGCGGCTGTGCCGCATGCAGTGGCTGAGGGGGTATGGCAGCCAGTACCAGGTCCCCTGAGTGAAGAGAGGGAGGTGGAGTCCCTTCCTCGGGAGCAGGGGGCATATCCCCTGGCTGCGACATTGGGGACGGAACCCCAGACTCGACCGCAGGGAGTGATGTGTGGCCAGCACCTGTGAAAAGGGGAATGCGGCCAACACCGGATGAGGCATAGGGGTTGGAGCCCCATCCTCGGGCGTAGGGGGCAGAGCCCCTGGGTGAGGCATGGCTGGCTGGTCCTCCAGCGCAGGCTCTGCAGCGGGCAGGGCTTTCGACATTGCCATGGCAAGCAGGCCATCCGGGAACACGGATGGCCGAGCCACTGTCACTGACGTAGAGAGAAATGCTGCAAGCACAGGGTGGAGGGCAGAGCTGTTGGATTGGGAGTGAGGAGCGGAGCCAATATCAATGAGAAGGGGAAATATGTCCACCACGGCGAATGCTGGGAGAGCTGTGCTGGGCATCGACCAGGCTGAGAAGGGTCCCGTAGATAGACTAGCAGTCCCAACCCTCTAATTGGCTAGGGTGCACAGGTGGTTGAGCGGATAGGGGGGCGCGCCGCTAACCAACTAGGGTTCCCACTCTGGGGATGACTGCCATGCCACCTCCTTCACCATCTCTCTTTTTCTTTTAGGTGACTCATTCTGTCTCATATTGCGGAAGGGAGAACAGAGACAAATTTAAAGTTTGTTAAACAAAACTGAGATTTAATTTAAAAAAATAAGTTGTTGCAATGAGCAGAAGGCTATAATAGGACTAAACTAACACAGACAAAACTTACGTTACGTACAGTACAACGATGAGTCACAGCTAACTAAATACAAACCAGGAACTAAATACAGAAATAATTAAGATCCTAATACGGTGTGAGTTATGGCTGTAAGACGAATGCAATGGAATGGTGAAATGTGAATGACCAATATGTCCGGATGAACAAAACAATCCAGCCATGAGACATAGAACGGGCTCCTTTACTGACCCAAACCCTCTGGGAGAAGGAAACTGTTACAGCTTATTTTTATGGGTACAGGTTTTTATTTGTGAGTACTGTGTATCCTATTGTAAATTAAGTCTGTATGTACAATACATATTATATTTTCACCGGAACTGTTGCAAGCCTAATTTGCAAAACAGACTTAAGTGTCAGTATTTTCATAATGAATACATCTGCATGAATGCCACACTTTTCAAGCTGAGCTGATTAGAGTAAATAGGTTTTGCTGTTGAGAGTAGAGTGGTAGTCTAGCTTGGTTCAGCTGAGTACCATTTGAATTCCCTCACCATGGTAACTTGTTTCCAGTAGGGACAAACAACAGCTCATCTGCATGCTGCTGCCCATCATCTGTGTTCTCAGGTTACTGACAGCCTGTCATCCTGTCAACAAGGGAACGTGCGGAGACCTAACAACACAACAAAGGCTCTGTTTGTCAGTCAGCAACGAGGGCTGTAAAAATAATAATGAACAGCACTGTGTCTGTGAAAATGTCAAGTGACTAATGAAGGTACGTAGATAGATGGCTTTATATTGAATAAGTTGTTTAAACTTTGTTTCCTCTTAGATGGCTGGATGACATAATTTCCCCAGTCTGATAATAAACGTAATGAGTGACTGTTAGGTGAAGTTGCTTGCGGCTGTTTTACAATCGTACATATTCATGGCCAGCTGGGGTAGCAGATAGCCTGGTAGCTAAAGAGTTACTGGAACAAATCCCTGAACCGGCAAAGTTGACATGTCCTGTCCTTGACAGTGTTCATTGCCTTGCATCCCCCTGGGAATGAAATAGGGTATTGTGATTTTTACCATTTGTTTTACACAACATACTATGAAGGAGCAATATATATATATATATACATTCTTTTTTCTTTTTTTTTGTGATTTTTCTCGATTCTTCCCTTTCCAATGTCCTCTCTAATCCTGCCTTGTTGGCAGCTCCGCAACCCCAACACATAAACACGCTACCTATGCAATGAATTAAAACTGATTATTGTAAATTACGAGCGCTATTCTTTTGAAGTGGAAAACCGATTTAGTGTTACCAGGCATGGTCCGTTGTTTCCGGAAGAAAGCAGTGAGCGCATTATAAGAGAAGCACTGAATGCAACAGGCTACTACTTCCACAGGATACACAGTAAAGAGATGGTGGATTATTCAACCGACGAACCCTTTCTGTTTGATGGACGTCCTTATTTTTCGAGCCTGAATATACGGACGAAAACCTGCAGGAGCTCCGTGCAAGGGCTACGAGAGAGAGCTAGGAGTACTCAATGCTGCAACACAACCTCGTACTTCGGGAAACTGGTGGTGTACTGTACCTGTGGACATTGTGAAAGTATGGATACCAAACAAGAGTGTATGTGTTGCACGGAGTGGGACCTGTTGCATCGCGACACCCAAGAGATGCAGTGTTTTGTACAGTCTGAAGATTTCCCTTCTCTGATAAACAGGGCTGTACTCAAAAAAAATGTCATGTTCCTAAAATAAATTGGAAGGAGCGACCCATCCCGGAGGGACCAGATCTACAATTATCTACCGAGTAAGTACACCAGACAAGTTGTTTTACGTCGTGCGATTATTTGATATATTGAGCAAATTGTGTTTGGTTCGACTGGTTGAGACTCTTTTGCCAAGATGCCAAGATGGACCCTGTATAAGGTAAGGTCTTTTAAAATATATTTGTTATAAACTGTCTGTACACTTACAATGTTCTCAATGCTTCAGTTTGCATGTAGTGACACTTGTTATGCTACCATGTAAGTGTGAAGCTATTTGGAGTGTTATAAAATAGCGATTTATTTTGACTTCAAATATGCCCTCACAACTAGCGTTGTAAAGTAATTATCAGTTCGCACTATAACTGGCCACATTTGATTAGCATGTCAACATATCCCTAAGAATGGTCGACTCGGAACACATGTGTTATTGACACCTGGGTTCATTTTGCGCCAGAGTTGTCCTTTAACCTGAGGAATTTTTGTTGGTGTCAGGTTGACCAAAACTGCTTTAATATGGACAGGTTGAACTCTCACCACTAATGTGCTCACCTTCCAATGTCCGGTGACCTGTTCCAGAGCCCATACTGAAAATAAACATTGAGGCAAAAACTTAGAAAATCAACAAAATATTTAAATTATATATTCCACAACAAATGTATGTCTTCCTAATATATTTATAAATCACAACTTATATTTTGACAAATTAAAAAGATATACTGTATATTTCATATGTACCAGTGTGTTTATTTGCTTTTCAGTAAACAGTCTGAAAGGATGTATGGGAACTGGGACCACCATGAGAGCATCTTCCTCCATCATTATTCTTTCATCCCATGAGAATCTTAATAAACATGTGCTTTGGCCTGACAGGAGGTGTAATTATTTTAACAATATGGAACTTTTTATCTATTTAACGTAAGAAATTTGTCTTCTCTTTGTTCTCATCATAATCTAGATTTCACAACAATTTATTGAATTAGTCACCCCAGCAATCATGACCATATCTGTGACATCACAGTTCACTGCCAGGATAATAGGGGCAAACGTACTGCAGCATGTCATGAGGACATTCAATTATTATACTGGGGGATTCACTTGGCAAAGGTTAGTATGGCATTTTTGTTGTCTTTTAACTTTTTTGTAGTGTTTAAAATTTTCTGGGAAGAAAGTGGTAACCCAATAACTTTTACATGAATGGCTACAGACAATATTATAGACATTTAAGTATACTGTATGTGCAGGCTGGGCTAGATTCCAACAAACAAAAATATGATATAGTAATTATAATCTGTCTGCCGTATCTCCTACCCCCATATACACGAACATGGTATTGCCTTTCAAATGCTTTTACCTCGGTCATGAGATGAGATTGCAAGGTCCAAAGGATGCCATTAACTTTAAAAAATACTGTATGTGGGCAATCTGTCTTAATAGTAGGGCAGGCAGCATGCCAGCTATCCATTACGTTAGTCCTATACCTGCTCTCAGCAAAGCACTGGCCTGTCATCTACGTGTATGTCGTGTATTGAACTAAATGCTCAGCAAGGAATCTTAAAGAAGTAGTAGAACATATGCAGGATGCATTGTAATGCTTTTTCTCCAAGAAAAGCAATTTTATTTATGTTTAAAGGTCTAGTTTATATATTTAAATGATGACTTGAGGGTGAAAGTACATTCTGAGAAAAAATAGAAACCCTTTGAATCCAACCGTACATCTCAGAATTTCTTCCAAATTACGTTCTCAGGAAACTATTTTGAAAACCTGAATTAAGTTATATGCCAACATATTTAGGGTTTTTTACGTTTGAACTGCACGTTTCGTTAGTAGGCTATATTTGTACTTCAATTACATTGCTCCAGTACATTTCGTTTAGCGGATTTATGCGAGAACATTCCACACATTCCATACTAACGGTTAAGGTTATGCATGAGGTTACTAACGGTTAAGGTTAGGCATTAGGTTACTAACGGTTAAGGTTAGATATGACGTTACTGTGGTTAAGGTTAGGATTAAGGTTAGGGTTAACATTGCAAAAAAACTACAATCGTCTGTCTGCATGACGCATGCAATGTAGAACAAAACACGCACAAAGTGCCGGTCTGGATTTGAACTCGTTAACACTGGCATGCAAGTCGCAGATTTATACGCCCATCCACCATCCCAGACCTCGGCCCTAGCAAAAACTATGCTATTTACATGCTACGTCATGATTTTCATATGTTCATATTTAACGTTATTCGAGTGTTCAATTTAGTTCACTACAAACGTAATTGACTCTCTCATACGTTCATAGTTGACATATTTCGGTTTTACAAAATAGTTCCCTCAGAACGTATTTCATGTGATTTAGGGCTGTTTGAATCTTAGCCTAATATATTGGCTAGGGGAATGTGAGATTTACATTTATGCTTCATTATATTTTAAATGCAATGTGCTTGCCAAGTAATTATATGATCATCACATTAAATATAATGCAATACTTACAATTGTTTTTTAATCATTTTTTTGGCCACTTATCCATTTGCTAAACACTACAGAAGCAGCATGTCATATGATTCTCAGACCTCAGACTCCTCAAAACCAAAATGACATTTAGAAGAGAAGGCAAATTTATTCAGCACTATACCTGAATTAACTCACCACTGGCCAACGCCATGACAGTTGCTCACTCTAATTGTTAGTGTGAGAGGCATTTAAACGTGTGGTGTGGATGGATGGAGCAACAGGAGACATGACAACCCTTTCACCACAAAACCCTCTCAGGTGTTAAAACTGGATTTCTCAGCAGCCCAAAGCCACTTACAGCAGACACGCAACATGTGTCTGTTATTAAGAATGGAATACTGCCAAAACAATCATACTGGATATTTATTGTAGAAGAAAAGCATTGTCACATGGCGACGTGATGGTGGCCTCGGTGTGTTGGTGAGCAACTTTCTGTCTTATTTTGTCTGTTAAAATCAATTCTCTGTGATAATTCTCAGATTGTTTTCACAAGAGAAGAGATTATGAACATCTGGGAATCAACTCCTGTGGATTTATTCCCAAGATTTTTCACAACGTCTGTGGAATTACTGTGCATTCTGCTCAAAGGTACTACGGGTATTACACTCTACATAGTAGTGAAACGGCGCTGAGGAGGAAATAGAGCTGGGGCACTGTTACGCTCAAGGTGCCACAGGTTACGGACTCCACTACCTGAAGTGTTCCTCGCAAACGTGTGATCACTCAGCAACAAACTGGATGAATTTAATTTTATTGTTGGGGACTCTCCCTATCTTCTGCAATTTAGTTGGTTTTACTCTCTTTCTCATGGACCGAGACAAAATATCTCGGGCAAAATAAAAAGAGGAGGAATATGTTTCTACAACAACACTGGTTGGGGAAAAGATGCATCAGTGACCAGTACTGTTCTTCTGACCTGGTCTCTCATACCACATTATGTCCCACCTGATACGCACATACAGGCAAAAACGAAAACTATCAAAGCCTGTGGTGCGACGATCAAAGATCTGGAGCAACAGAGGCTCTGCAAGTGGGTCTGGAATCAGGGTTCATTCAACATTATGGCCCAGGGCCAGTAGAACTAACATTGCACCAGTAAACAAAGATGGTCACTTGCCCGTTCGGGTCAGTGCTCAATTTTGCAATTTAAATTAATAGTCTTGTATTAAAATGTTTGCCCATCATATCTGTCCTTAGCTTATCTAAAGTTAAAATCGATGTCTGTCATATGCCGTTCCTTCTCCCTCTGTGTTTGGCAATACCAGTGTCATCTTCTTGACCAATAATATTTGAGTGCAAGACCCAAACGAATGTGATCCTTTAAGAAATAACTGTTTATGTGGTTTAAAAGTCAACGTATTGAGCACCGACACCATTATTCAGTTATTATACTGTGGACATTTGCTAAATATAGCTAGGTGATTTACTGCGGTCAAGCCAGCCGCGCCTCGAAGATTCACGGTCAAGCCAGCCGCACGTTTCTTGTGCGTCTAATAGTGCACTTACGGTATGGGTACGAGATGGGTACTGGGAGCGTTCAAAATTGATGTAAAGACATTCAAAAAGCCGTTTTTTAATACTTTGATGATTTTCTTCAATGGTTTCGGTTCACAGTGACCCAAATTACGATGCTAATTTCCATCTTCCTAAAACAAAGATAATGTAATTTCATTATTTAAAAAACTATTTTTTTAAGTTTGCAGTAGCATGTATTATACATTAATTATTATACATGTCCCATTTTCGGACACTCCTAAAATAATTTCCTTTATAGGTTTGTGCATTCTTTCAATTGATTCATGTTCAGAGTGATGCTGACTAGTGCTGTATCAAAGTCATTTTACTGTACAGTTTCGTTGAAAATTAGAGGCGAACTTCCACAAATGTCAAAGTGCAATATACCACTTGCACTATGTCCCATTTTCAAACACTCATAAAAATCTTTCCTTCATAGGTTTGCATATTCTGTAAATTTATTGGTGTGCTCTTAGTAACCTTGACTATTACTCTATTAATTTTCAAGGAATTTTACTGTACGGTTTGGGAGACAATAAAAGGCAAACTCACCCACAAATTCAAAGAGCATTTAAGCACACAAACATATCCCATTTTCCAACACTCAAAAAAATCTTTCCTTCAGAGGTTTGCACATTCTGTCAATTGATATGTGGTCTAGGTAACACTGACTATTACTATCTTCATTTCTGAGGCATTTTACTATACAGTTTGGGTAAAAATTAAAAACAAACTCACCCACAATTTCAAAGTTCATTTAAGCACAACAATATCCCATTTTCCAGCACTCATACAAATCTGTTCTTTATAGGTTTGCACATTTTGTCAAATTATATGTGTTCTAGGTAACACTGACTATTACTCTCCTAATGTCCGAGGCATTTTACTGTACAGTTTGGGAGAAAATTAAAAACAAACTCACCCACAAATTCAAAGTGCATTTAAGCACACAACCATCTCAACCAGCTCTCTTAGCCTCCCTAACTCCCAGGCTAGTTATCTCCCTAGCTCCCAGGCTAGTTATCTCCCTAACTCCCAGGCTAGTTATCTCCCTAGCTCCCAGGCTAGTTATCTCCCTAACTACCAGGCTAGTTATCTCCCTAGCTACCAGGCTAGTTATCTCCCTAGCTCCCAGGCTAGTTATCTCCCTAGCTTCCAGGCTAGTTATCTCCCTAGCTCCCAGGCCGGTGACAGGACTCCCAGAACTGCCTTTACCCGGGCTCCCAGAACTGCCTGACCCCGGGCCCTCTGTCCCTCCAGACCCGGGACCTCTGTCCCTCCTGACCCCGGGTATTCTGTTGCCCACCCCGGTGTGGTGGGATTTTGAAGGGTGCTCTGTCATATTCGGCCCAGGGAAGGCTGCGATGTAGAGAATTTATATGGACTACTTATAGATATAGTTTGGATTATTCTTGTGTTATGTTATGTTTTGGTTCCCTCTGGTGTCCTTTCTGTGTCGTGCAAGTTGTTTTATCCTTCCTTCCTCTTTGTATACTGTCGTCACCTTAGTTCCCTTCTGTGTTGATTACTTCCCAGGTGTTTGTCATCAGCCCACATTTGGTTTAGTATTTAGTATGCGTATTTCTTTCTAGTCCTTGTCGTTCATTGTCTCCGGTTGTGTGTTCCTTGTGTGTCTATTTCTCTGTTTTTGATATTAGCCCCTCAATGCAGTATTTGATTTATTCTGAGTCCTTTGGTAATGAATACATTTGTGTCAAGGCATACCTTCGCATCTGTCTCATCTATCAAACAACAAACTACTGGGATCACTTGACAACTCCTGGGATCTGACTGTATATGGCTAAGCCACAATCTTCAATGGGTGGATACAACTACAGTGTTTGGCCATCAGTGTTGGGGATTCTACTCTGAAACTGTAGTTTAACAAGCTACAAGCTAGTTCTTAGTTATTGTAGTTAAACTACAGTCAAGCTACCCTTTTTGAGAAGTAGTTAGGTACATTACAAGTTACTATCAAAAAGTAGCTAGCTACATTGAAACTACTTTGATTTTTTTGAATGATGTATATTATAACTGAATAAGTGTCTGTGGAATGTATTAAATTAAATATTTTCTGTTTAAAACAATGCAATACAATATTGCTTTATTACACACAATGCTCAAATATCTCAAACTGTCAGGCTTTACTTGTCGTTTCCTTGAGAGACATAAACTAGGACAAAAGGCCATGGGTAATTAGTTGTTTCTCCATTCTTCGATTCTGCTGCAATGTCTTGCTCCATCATGAATAATATAGTGTAGTTGGGGGAATTTGAGAGAATACCATTAATATGCACAATAAATTAATACATTAATAATTGATATATTTCCCTTTCCCTTAATAATTGTTCTGAGTTAAACAGGTAGATAGTAGCTTAATAGAAAGCGTGGAGAATGATCTTATTGATCTTAATTGCCTCGTAGATATTTAATATCTATAAATCTGACTCCATATGTTTTATGTGTTAGCACAGCAAGTTCATCACAGGGCCTCACGGGCGTGAAACTCTGGACCTGTCAGGTAGCTAGTCTGAACTCTCCGAGCCACACCAAAGTATGCAATATGGACGGGCTAACCTGTCATCACGTAAACGACTGCAACAGCTGGACGAGATCTAAGGTACATTGACTCGAAACCTAAAATCAGAAATGCTTCCGGGAAAGCTGAACTGCACGATAGGCACGAGGAATAAGGAATGCCCAGGTGTGGGCTGAACTTTCTTCCCTGTCACTTGTACACAAAAATCCCTTTTCTGCCAACTGAGGACGAACGCTGCGGGATAGCCGCGCCTCAGGGATTGCACCTGGCGCCTGGAATAGCTTGCTAGCAAAATGTGTGTGTGATAATGAACAGAATACTAAGAGCAGGCAGAGAATAGGTTAACAATGATTCCCATATAACTCCACCGGAGATATAAGGAATAAACTTGGAATGTCGCAAACAAGGCTCGGTTCAAAGCAATAATATTTAATTCCAATTAAAGGCAGAAAATACAACTCTTTAACCGGACAATGAAATCACAAGTTACAATACCAAGAATATTAATACGTGTCGTCCTAAAATCCTAAAACCTACCAAAAACGACAATTATCCTATATCTAATCACACAAGGCTATGGCAACGAAAACGTATGCCAGGAGTCCCGGTTAAGATAGACTCCTCGAACATAGTTGAACATAGACTTTATATTCCCTCCCGAAAAAGTGCTCCCCCTTCCCGCTCAACCCCAATGGGAATCACATTTCACTGGCCATCTAAAGTGGAAACAAAGGACCGCTATTGACAAATTTACATTGATTACATTATTCACAGACTTTAGGTCACAAATTCTCATTCCAGCTTCACATTAACAAACTCCAATCGAAAATAAAATCTAGAATTGGCTTCTTATTCAGAAACAAGGCCTCCTTCACCTATGCTGCCAAAAAGACCCTGGTAAAAATGTCCATCCTTCCAATCCTTGATTTCGGGGATGTCATTTACAGAACTGCCTCTACCTCCCTACTTAGAAAGCTAGACGTAGTCTA
>JACXGM010000830.1:0-63312 GCA_016801145.1 Umbra pygmaea
TGTGTGTGTGTGTGTGTGTGTGTGTGTGTGTGTGTGTGTGTGTGTGTGTGTGTGTGTGTGTGTGTGTGTGTGTGTAGGAGCGACAGCGGTTGGAGACTATCCTGAACCTGTGCGCCGAATACTCCAACTCCCCCCAGGGTTTGGGTGCTGAAACAGGGAGGACAACAGGTCAGTTCCCTGGGCCGGGGGAAGGGGGCGCTAGAGGGAAACCCTTCACAGAGTTATGCGGCGAGGCGGCAGCCCAGCGTGGAGGGGCGGCTCCCAGGCAGAGAGAGAGTGAAGAGCAGAGAGAGGAGTCCAGCAGTACAGAGAGCACACACCAGGAGGTGAGGAACACACGCAAACGTACACAATTGTTTGAATGCTACTAATAAGCGCACACACACACACACACACACACACACACACACACACACACACACACACACACACACACACACACACCTTGGTATTACTGTGCTTGTGAGGACTTGGTTAACGTAAAAGACACAACAAACAACACAGACATTGGCACTTACTCACACACACAAGTATACATAAATTGTCAATGTGACACACACACTTTCTAATTTTCTCTCTCCCTCGTATGTTGTTCTGTTCTCTTTTTTTTTATGTAAAAGCTCAATTGGTTTTTGCAATTCTTTTGTATAAATCCTTTACATTTCTGCTATATTACCTTGCTTCTTTCTGACCCTCAGCAGGAGGATTCTTCTGCATTAGGCGTCGGTGTGGGTACACCTGGGGTAGGATCAGGTGTGTGTGGGCGACAGGAGCAGCAGTACCTGGAGGAGGAGAGGGCCAGGGTGCTGTCCAGGGTGGATGAACTGAAACACAGAGTCACTGAACTGGAGCAACAGCTACAAGAGTCCAGACAGGAAGTACGTACTGCATGTTAACAGAAAGCACCTTAAGCACCTCCAATTATGTGCTTACTTTCAAAGTTCTGTGAAACACTTTAACCACATCTACCACCAACATAAAGGAGACAAAAGCTTAAAGCTGCTATTCCCAATTGCTAAACGTGTTTGCTACATCAAAACAATCAAAAAAGTCACTGCAAAATCAAAAACGGTTTAGAAACTCATTGCACTTATAACAGAAAAGCAGTATCTACAACATTTTCATTTTGGCTTGGTTAGCAACCCTTCACAATGAAACAACAGCTGTATAGTAGGGGGCTGTTTGGGTGTCTTAGCTGGGTTAATGTAAACACAAGAATAAACTCAGCATGGCTGTGTCTCCCTCCCAGGCGGAGATGGAGAGGGCCCTGCTGCAGGGGGAAAGACAAGCAGAACAGGAGCAGGTGGAGACAGAGACGGAGATCATCTCTCAGCTCCAGTCTAAACTCAGCCAGCTGGACCGGGCCACCCAGTGGGAGAAAGACATGGTAGGGTGTGGTAACAGACCACACACAACAATGTTTGTTCTCATACACACATGGACCTTGCTCTGGTAGCTGTATGCCAACATTCTCTGTCAATTATCAACCTAAATAATATAGCTTGTATTGTCTTAATGCTCAGCTAGACAGTTGTTTTTAAACTTTTGTTTCAAAAAGATGCTTGAAGCTTTGCCACTGTTATACCCTTTAACCCCAAGCAATCTAATCCTCCTACCCAATCACACTCACCTGATATACCACCTCTGATCTCTAACCTTTAAAGCTGCTTGGCTGCATGGCGTGGTTTTTGAGCTGAGTGTGTTTTTGGTCTCTCCCTGGGACTGTGTGTGTGTGTGTGTGTTTGGATTTATGATGGGTGTGCGTGGTGTCTGTACACGGTGTCTGTTCTAGGGGAGGGCTAATGTGTCCACTGAGCGGCTGCTCCTGGAGAGGCGTCGTGTTGCGTACAGTGAGCTGAAGAGCCAGCTTCATAACTGTCCTGAATCCATGAGGGAACATTTACAGGAGCAGCTCCGGAGGGTCAGTGCTGTTCACACCCCCAGTCCACTGGAGCACAAGAACAGTCCATTAGAGCACTAGAACCGCACACGAGAGCACTAGAACAGTCCACTGGAGCACTAGAACAGTCCACTGGAGCACTAGAACAGTCCACTGGAGCACTAGAACAGTCCACTGGAGCACTAGAACAGTCCACTGGAGTACTAGAAC
Organism: Umbra pygmaea; assembly: GCA_016801145.1. Lineage (NCBI taxonomy): Eukaryota > Metazoa > Chordata > Actinopteri > Esociformes > Umbridae > Umbra > Umbra pygmaea. The sequence continues at coordinate 2,111 of JACXGM010000830.1, forward strand.
AGTCCACTAGAGCACTAGAACTGTCAACTGGAGTACTAGTACAGTCCACTGGAGCACTAGAACAGTCCACTAGAGCACTAGAACAGTCCACTGGAGCATTAGAACTGTCCACTAGAGCACTAGAACAGTCCACTAGAGCACTAGAACAGTCCACTGGAGCACTAAAACAGTCCACTAGAGCACTAGAACAGTCCACTAGAGCACTAGAACAGTCCACTGGAGCACTAAAACTTTTGGAACAAAGGGAGACTTAGATTGGTTGTCCAACAAGTTGGTCGTCACAGACCAAAGACCTAGGTTTCATATTTCCAGTGTTAATGTGGGACTTTTTCACTAATCCACTTGGTCAGTTCATTTCAGCATGACAAAATAACACCAACATTGCTGATCTTACATCACCTGACAAATAAATATATATTGAAATACTCTCTAAGATCCATATATTGCTTCTAGCAAGATTTCCATGTCAATTAGGACACAAAGAATCTCTTTCTTGCAAGCTAATGATGTTTACTGACAAAGGTAGCTTGGCTATCTAGCTAACTGTCTTCACATATTACCATGTTTTTTATTTGTTTTCATTTACCCTACATTTCCCCATAGTGGTTAGCAGTCTGAAATTCTTATCTGCGATTGCTCATTCTGGTCAGCTGTGGACAGCAGCGGTTGCTTATGAAAATCTCATTATAGGATTAGCTAGCTTCTAAATTAGTAATAACAGCTATCTTGTTTTGGTGAAATAAATCCTACATTTTGTGTATATTCATGAACTGTTGGGTTGGTTGTCATTATCAACTCAATTTTTGTGCTTGGGCTTTGCACGCAGTCTGTTGCTTTTTTACCAAACCCAGTTTTCATCTTGACATTGGTCTGGTTGTCACAAGTGAACAATGTCTTTGAGAGCTAATAACTCTCTGCTGGACTAAGGCTGACGTATGAAAGGTCCACATTTCAACCCATGAACTTGGTCTCACTGTCCATGATGAAACAGTCTTAACATAGGAAAATACTGTACAGTAATGTTGAGAAATGCCAGAGAGTACAGTGTGACAACCAACACTGGTCTCCACTACAACTGCAACACTATACCTGCAAATACACTACAGGACTACAGCGCTATATAGCTAGGAAACCTAAACTTTAACGATAGAAATAGTACTTCACAGTGAGGATACTCCAGTACAGACATAACCCTTCACAAAGTAATAAAACGTCGTACAATCATACAACTCCATACAGTCTATACTTATATAACCATCCTCTACAACATCAAACAGTCCTACCATTTCATACACGTTATCCTTTATACAGCCATAACCTTGACTTCACAGTCAGAACCAATCAACCATGCACAACACATAATGACTTGTCTGCTCCACTTCTGTTTTCTGCTGTCTGCTTAAGTGTGTTGCCTTGGGGAAAGAAGCAGTGAAGGAAATTACATATTGGACACTGGAGTTTATTTGGTAGTGGAAGTCTCAATTCCTTTGCATGTGCTTGATGTATTTCAGATGTTTTTAGTGAAGTAGCCTAGATGTACACTATGCCCTTTCTTCTGTGTATGTTGCAATGCCTTGTAACAACTTGCTTGGCTAATTAAACAACTAGCTACATGCTATAGCCTTTTTTTGCTCTAAAACTTTTTTCCCAATAACATGTTTTGATGTTGTTTGTACTTTTATTTGTAATTGAAAAACAGCATCTTTCTTTGAATTGCCTCTCGGTACGTCCGTCGGCCCATCTTTCTCTGTGTTTGATTGTGTGTGTGTGTTTAGGAGTCTGAGGCTCTGGAGGTGGGGACCAAGCATTTTGAGGACCTGGAGTTCCGTCAGCTGGAGAGAGAGAGCAGCCTGGAGGAGGAAAAGGAGACGCTTAGCAGACAGCTGCTCCTGGAGAGGGCAGAGTACCACCGTAGTTTGGCCAAGAGAAAGGTAGAGTCTGAACACAGAAAACAGCAGTAGGCTCACCACACTTACACTTCTAAACAGAGCCCAGTTGTAATAATCTGGCCTTGTCACACATCCACTGTATTTTCACGAACCGTGGTGCAAAAGATAATGTGAAGGCCTGGGTCTAAATCAGAGTGCACTTTGTTTCCACTAAGGAGAAGATGGTTGTTCTGGAGGTGCAGGCTAAACAGATAGGGGTGCAGGCAGCCCATGACTACGATCGTATGGTGAAGGACAAGACCTTGGCTTTGCAGCTTCTCAATAAGGAGAAGGACAGACTGACTGCCCTGGAGAAAAGATACCATACCCTGACAGGAGGACAGAGTTTTCCCAAGCCCTGTGGCTCAGGGAAAGAGGTGAGAAAGCGAAACAGTATTTATTTGCTTCATTTGGTTTTATTTAGCCAGCGTAGCAACAGCTTTTTTCTTCAGGGGCATGGAAACTATAAAAGCCAACCCACACTAGCCTGACAACTTCCTTACAGAAGAAGACTACTGTTACTTTGAATTGTCCACACACTGACATGTAAATTAGCTGAGCTGGCTTTTCCAACTCCCCAATGGTTTTCAGATGTGTCGGGCTGAATTTAATAGGTAACTATTATTGTAGTGGTTGTGCCTTGTGAAGGGGGACTCATTCATTTTGGTAGTAGAGTAGAGTTGGAACATTTTTAGGATATCCAACAGCTGACATTTTCATCCACACACAACCTGCGTTCATAAACATTGTAATGGTTACATTTTATTGAGGCTATCTATGTAAACCATGAATATTGGACATACATTTAAGTAATGGGTGCAATACATTTCACTGATTTCTTTTGTTTTGTTTAAAGGATGTAATTGCACATTTCGCAAAAAAACACAAGTAAAAACAACAATTCTGGGAGCCAGGATAGTAATAGTCATAGGTTTAGTTATTAACACCACTGCTGAGTGATAATGTAACAGTAAACCCCCTGATTGAACACTGGCATTTGACAAAACCTTAAAAAGCTAAATGAGTTGGTCAGTCAACAACAAGAAACTGCTTCCACAAGTATAGGAACATTGATGATTTTCCTGCGTGAAGTCCAGCCTTGACTGAAAACTTTTACTTGACTGTGAAAACAGGAAGTGCCTGAGCTGCACATCAGTGAGCCTGACCTAGTGCTGGTAACTGAGCAGGCGGTCCCTCCTCCTCATCCTCCCTGCCCTCCTCCCGCCTCCTTTTCTTCATCATCCTCCTCCTCTTACGCCCCCTCCCCTGACCTCTTTCCCCCGAGGCCTCAGGAGGTAAACTATCGTATGCATGTGGCTTGACTACATTACCTTTAATCCAGCATGACTATACTACCCTTGATATTTGGGACATAACTCTGCCTCTTGTGCTTTGAGTGAGTTGTGTCTACTGATACACATTTTTGGGAATCCTGAGAATCCCTCATGCATCTATTTGTCTGTTGACTCTATACGTCCTGCATCTATGTGTCCAGTAGCTAGGCGGTTTGTAACATTTGGACCCAGCGTGTTTGGTATGTTTTTTATGGTTTTGAGTCTGTTACCTTTAACCTTTGGGATGAATACTGGAACTGACATTTGACCTTTTGTGTGACATTCATGCACAAATTCTACTTTAGAAAGTTAGTGCATATATATGGGAAAGTGTGTATGCCTCTTGGTGTACTGTATATTCATGTCGTTTTCATGTTGACAATATCCCCTTATTTGAATTTGTGTTGTTGGTGTTAATCCAGGAGTACCTGAGGCTCGCTGATGTCTTTAAGATGTATGGGAGCATTGGTCCCCTTCCGATATACTCCTCTACTGCTCCTCACTTCCAACCTCTCACAGTTGCTTCGGCGGCTCTGCCCAGCGAGGTAGAACCGTGCTATCAGCTTTCTATTATTTCCATCCGTTTCAGTATTCTATATCATTCACATTTGATGGAAATCCCATGAAAAGTTTATTATGTGTTAGTAAATCGCTTGCTTGGCTTCGAACCTGCGGATAACATTCTTTACTTTCCATGCTCTGTCCCACTGTCTCCAACATTTGCCTTAATTGTTTGTTTATATTGTTTTGGTTGTCTCTGTGAAGGAATATGTGACTGTTAGTCAGTTAAGCCAGATTTTGAGGATCCAGGAACGTGGCCCCTCCCCCACGCCTTCTATCCAATCATTCCAACTTGCTCTTGTTGACCCCACCTTCTCCTGGCGCTCAACTCCATGTGGCCCCTCCCCCTCTCTGTCAGTGGAGGTGTGTCTTTCTCCCTCATTTCTGCTTTAAACCCTGTTAACCTTTAGAAACTTAAACAGTGATATGGAATAATGTATCGTGGATGAAGCTCTCCTGGGCTAGATAAACAGCATTTTGTTCCTTGAAAATGTACTCTCCTCAAGGACCATTAGAATGTTATATTCTTTCGTGAATTGACCAACATGTTTGTGCGTAATGTTCTAAACTCACTAAAATTATGAAATACCTTTATTGCGTCTTTGTTTAAGGTCTGTATTACTGCATGTGTAGTAGGTAATCTTTGACATCAGGTCTTTACTACTATTAGCAAAGAATTCCCATTCTAGCGCTTGTTGTTTCCTGCCTCATTCCTCCTTATGCTTTGCATTCTGTCCATGTGTCCTGCTTGTGCTCTGTGAACTTCCGGCTGAAACCTTCGCATCAACCAGAGCCAGCCTGAATGGAGTAGGCCTCACAACACAGTCCTTAACTTAGAGCGCTGGTACCAGGATATTATGTCAGCGGGGGAGCCCCCCCAGCACTCTGACCCTCCTCCTCTCCCTGCTAAGTCTCACTCCTCGCGCAGGTCAAGCCAGGTAAACCTCCAACCTCTTTGTTTGTCTTCTGTTTCGTTTAATTTTATTCTTTCCATTTTCTTTTCCTTTTTCAGGCCTTCCAATGGTGATTGAGTACATAGGGTTTTTTTGCACTCTACCTGGTCATCGCTGTGTCGAAGGGTTATTGTGTCATGGCTTGTTTCGGGTGTCCCGCCTTTCTGTCTGACCTGTTTCACTTAATCTGGCCTTGTGTTCAGGTGCACCGCTCTAAACCGGATGGTGAAGTTGGACAGACACCGTCGATCTCTAGTTGTGTCAATGGATCCGCTACCCCTCCACAGTTCAATGGTGTCACACTGGGCCGAAGCACGCCAACCAAGGTAAAGGAACTGTGTATCCTCTAGCCATGCAGAGTTATTTTACCTTTATCTATCATGAAGAGGAGTCTGGTAAATTCGGCGTTGCAGCCACTATATATTCTATTGTATTCGTGGTTTGCCCCCTTGATGGTTTGGGAAATGAAACTACAACATTGCTGGTTATAAGGCTTAAAAAATAGAAATAGATACGCAACTATCAGTAGTATTCCAATTAATTGAAAAGTTCACTCACATTTTTCATTTTCAATATTTTGGAAAAGATAACTTACAAAACAATATATACTACCGGTTAAACGTTTTAGAACACCTAGAGATTTTCATGTATTTGATAGAAGTTCACAGAGGTGGTATTAAAATATATATTCAATACATTGTCCAATGTTGCAAATGTCTAACAGTGCTGGAAATTACTGATTTATAATTAATTAATCACATACAATGATTAGGCCAAATTTTCAGCAGCCATTAATTCAGTGTCCTGATGATGAAATCTTTAGCTCATTCATAATTTGTCATGTTTGGACTCTAATTTCTAATCACTTTAAAGCCACCATTGTGGATGAAGGTATCAATTTCTATTAACACACATATTTTGACTGGTAATGTGTATAAATATGTATCTTTTGAATACATTTTTCACCACAGCGATTTCCTTACATACTAAAGGTTGTTATAATGTGTAATAAGTTCTACATGTGTACTCATTTACAAACCATAACTTCCCCTTTCTCCATCTTCCTTCTAGGGTCTGCAGCTGCTGTCGAGAGAGATGTCACTTTCAAGCCCTCCAGACGTGATGATGGACAACAGGAGACATCTGTCTCTGCAGAGCAAAGGTAACAAAGCTCCTCCCCTTCCCTGAGGAGTCTGACCAATGAAGTTTGAGTCAGACAAAAAGGTAGTAATGTTGATTCAATTTGAAACTTAGCAGCCACCATCAGACACATGACTAACATTTGCATGAAACTGTGGTTGATATCAGCTCTACAAGTAAGCCAAGTTGTTCACTCGTCCCCTCAAGCTCTATCAAGGGCCGAGGGGGAAGATTTTGTAAATTGAACTGACACTTAAATGGCAATTAAAACTGCATCCGGTTTCAGTGGGGATTATTCTCAGGGAAATTGGCAACGGCTTGGGCGTTAAAACTGCGATTGGACTGCATACTATTATTCCCTCATTGCCACTTTCTTTTTATTCATTTTTTTAACTCTTATTTTAAAAGGGAAGTCGACTGAGAACACGTTCTCATTTACAGCAACAATCTAAGAAGCTATTAGAATAAAGTGTCTCAGTAAAGCTCAGGGACAGAACAACAGATAATTTTATCTTGCCGTCTCTGGGATTCGATGTACTGTAGCAACTTTTCAGTTACTGTTTAGATGCTTGAACTGTTTGACTGTCAGCCTCTCTACTAAAAAAAAATACCCCTTGTACTGTAGGTATGAAAATATTACCGCTCTGGAAAAACAAAAGACCACTTCAAATTCATCAGTGTCTTTGATTTTCTATTGATAGGTGTGTGTTTGGGTAGAACATTATTGTTATTTTCAATAAGCTACTGACAACATTTCTCACAAATTCCAAATAAAAATATTGTTAGCATCTTGCTCTTGATCACATTCCAGGGGCCTCATGTATAAAAGATTGCGCAGCTTACATACCAGTAGATGGCGTACGGCCAAAACTGGAAAAGTACGTATGCACAGAAAAATTCACATGTATAAAACCGGTCGTACTGCGTACCTTTCCTTTATAAATCACAATCAACGTGAGATTGACCACACGTGAACGAGCCACTGATCATGCCTTGCCTCCTCCCAGAAATTAATATGCAGATGCAGGCCTCGCGGCTTAACTATTTTCCACAAATGCAAAAATCTCATAAAATAAAACAATTTTGCACATTTAAATTAATATGTATTTATCCCAGGCCAAGAAGATCATACTACCATTTTCTCTAGAGCTACTGTTAGCCAGTCTACAGACAATTGGAATGCTATAGCATCTCACCTGCTGTCCGGCCCGGTATAATTTGCATTCTAATAATAATATGCATATTTGAAAAAAATTTGAATTGTTTTCTAAAATGTTATATTTACATAACCTACATAATTACATAGCCTATATCACCTTGAATTTACCCTATAGTCAATATCCGATCATTGCAAATTATTTTTTAAACATCCTGACATGCCATTCAAACCTGCATTAAACCTACATTTCTTTTGTGTTCCATTTTCAAAACAGCCGAAGTCACAATCATATTTTGCAACTTTTGATCTTCCCTCTTTATATGTTTTACCATTATGCTAAATATTCATCTCTAACATACTACAAATACTGTTCGCGTCAGGTGAGAATTTGATAATGCGGCCCGTTGGGAGAATATCTCATATTGGTGTTCTTTAGATGTGGAGAAGTGAAAATGTTATTTTTTATATTTAATCTTTTCATCATTCAATATGAACTGCTTCATCTTGTTTTTAAACATATAGGCTACGTTAGTAACCAATGTTGTATGTTTTACTGACCATCGTCCCGTAAACGTCCCAAAGTCGGTTATGAACCGTCCCAGACATATTTTTATACTAGGCTATATAAAGCGGGACGCCTTGTATTTCGAGCCGTGGCCGAAGCAGCCATTGCGCATCAAGTATAACATCATCTTTTATAGGCTACACCTAATTTCTCAGACCTTGATCACTTATTTACACATAATCCACAAGATCAATTGAGCTTCACAAGTGAGTGATTTTGCCCACTTGTTACTGCGTTTCATCCTTGGGAGGTGGATCGGTGCGTCATGCCTCCTGTGCGTTATGGATGAGCCAAAGTCAGGCTCGCAGAGACAATTGTATTTTCTGATGCCAATCTTGTAGTTGCTCCGTGCTGCGTGCAATATTAACCATAGGCTATACAGAGGTTGACATGCATTTTCTGAATGATTTTGTTGTTCGTTTGACAACCTCAAGTAGGTTATAACAGAAGTGGTGGCAGTTTTGGCATTTTGATGTGAGTGATCCACATCAATGATCAAACTTTTATTAGCGGATGTAATTATGTTTTTAGAATAGTCAACTTCATAGACTTATGACAGTAACTGTAGTGGAAACTTTATTTATGTTTGGTGAGTTATGTCACTTTTCAGTTCGAATTTGTCACGTTACAGAGCAAGACAAGACTTTGCGTACGGCCCGCACATTCTCGCGGCTGCTCAAAAGTTTCCGTGAAGGCCCGCATATTCTCACGTCAAGTAGATTTTTATACATCACACCGTGTGCGTGGAAACCATCGTACGCAAGCTTTTCGTGCGTACGCTAGGTTTATACTTGAGGCACCAGAGGTTTTCCATAGAATTGTTTTAAGAAACATTTGCTGTGGTCTCTTAATGTTTTCCAGAGCTGTATTGCACATTATTTAAATATTTTGCCTGAATATGTCTGCAAAAATTATCTGGAATTAACAGAGGGTTATGCATATTTGCTGAAGAGGAGTGTATATTTTATATACACTCATCGGCCAATTCATTATGTACACCTTTCTAGGTTGGTCCCACTTTTGCCTTCAGAACTGCCTTAATTCTTCACGGCATAAATTCAACCAGGTGCTGGAAACATTCCTCAGAGTTTGGTCCATATTGATGGTATTGCATCACACAGTTGCTATAGATTAGTCAGGTGAACATCCATGATTCAAATCTCCCATTCCACCACATCCCAAAGATGCTTGATTGACATCTAGTGACTGTGGAGGCCATTTGAGTACAGTGAACTCATTGTCATTGTAGGAGCCAAAAAGAAGATTAATGCTTTTGCACTGTCTTACACTTATTGGTTGTCATGTTCAAAAAAACAGTTTGAGGTGATGTGAGCTTTGTAATATAGTGTGTTATCCTGCTGGAAGAAGCCAGTAGAAAATGTGTACACTTTGGTCATAAAGGGATGGACATCGTCAGCAACAACACTCAGGTATGCTGTGGCATTTAAACAATGCACAGTTGGTACTAAGGGGCCCAAAAAGTGCCAAGTAAATATCCCTCACACCATTACACCAACAGCACCAGCCTGATACAAGGTAGGATGGATCCATGCTTTCATGTAGTTAACAACAAATTCTGATCCTACCATCTGAATGTTGCAACAGATATTGAGACTCATTAGATCACGCAATGCTTTACCAATATTCTATTGTCCAATTTTGGTGGGCCCTTGCAAATTGTAGCCTCCGTTTCTTGATCTTAGCTGACAGGAGCACCTAGTGTGGCCTTTTGCTGCTGTAGCCCATCTGCTTCAAGGTTCTATGTGTTGTGTGTTTAGAGATGCTCTTCTGCATACCTTGGTTGTAACAAGTGGTTAAGTTACTGTTGCATTTCTATCAGCTCAAACCAGTCTGGCTAATCTCCTCTGACCTCTGCCATCAACAAGGCATTTTTGCCCTGAGAACTGCCGCTCACAGGATATTTTCAAATTTTGAAATTTTGGGATCATTTTCTGTAAACCCTAGAGATGGTTGTGTGGGAAAATCCCCATAGATCAGCACTTTTTGAAATACTCAAACCAGCCCATCTTGCACCAACCATGCCACATTCAAAGTTCTGATATTTGGTTTGAATTTCAGCAGATCGTATTGACCATGTCTACATGCCTAAAAGCATTGACTGGCTGACACATGATTGGCTGATTAAATATTTGCGTTAACGAGCAGTTGAACAGGGGTTCCTAATGAAGTGGCCGGTGAGTGTATATAGGACTGTATATTTTTCACTTAAAATGTACATACAGAATGTGCAAGAAAATACCCTACAGTACATGCAGGTGTCCATTCAGAATGTTCCTCATGCAGGAGAAGTATAGAAAGGAAATATATTTTATATTGACGTATTAATTTAATATGAATTAAAAGGCTGACAAAAAAAATAGATAAGGACAAACCACAATGGTAGAGAACCAAAAGCAATAACATGTAGGAAAATTTACGGAATATTCAAATACGGGTAGAGCCAAGCCGAATGTGGAACTTGGAATAAACAGCACCTCACCTTTACCTTCGCCCCTCTTCTTACCATGCTGTCCGTATAACCCCCCCAGCCATGCCCCTCCCCACCGGAAACTGTACAAAATTAGAAACTTATACTGAATTCTGTCGTTGACAGTGGAGCATGTGTAACACCATCCTGCCATGACAGCTTATTAGGACAGTTGTTAAATGACCAGTTCCCTGTTCTCATACGCCCCTGCAGGCTCTTCTCCCATGGTACACCACTCCATCCTACACCACCAGACGCCCCCTGCAGGCGACCTGCAGTACGACACCCTCAGCCTGGAGAGCTCGGACAGCGTCGACACCTCAGTCTCCACCGGCAACAACTCCGCCTGTTCTCCAGAAAGGTGAGAGACGGGGAGGGGCGGGAATGCCACGGCAACTTAGTCTGTTTCCATGGGAACACTCAAGTCTGCCCTCTCTGTCTACCCGACGACGAAGGGTCACCACGTTCACTTTTGTTCCCGCGAGTACATGTTTTGTTACACGTCTGTTCCCTTGACAACTACTTCACACAGTAGCCTGTTGCCATGCCAACCCGCTCAAGCGGAAGGCAAAGAAAACCGGACCTTTTTTGAGTTGTTTAAGGGGTTTCCCCAGGCTGTTACCAGAGTGGAAACTGTTCCACATAAAATCGAGGCAGATATAATGACAGTTTCCTGGTATTATACGGAAGCTTTGTCGAATGAAATCAATCCACAGAGGAAAGTCTGTCTGGTAACCGGTTCAACTTTATTGCTTTGTTGTTTGCAGATTGTTGGGGGTTTGGAGGCATGTCTTTATTTACTTTAATTCCCAGTGCAATGCAGCAGTAAACATCTCATTTGAGATTCCACTGCTTCTCCCTCTACCCCCCCCCCCCCAATGAAAAGCAATAACCACCACATCTCTCTCAATGTCTAGTGGCAGTGGACTGGAGGCTCTGCGGATTGAGGAAATGGAGAAGATGCTGAAGGAGGCACAGCAGGAGAAAGCCAGGCTGGTCGAGAGCAGAGTGAGTACTAACGGTCTGCGGCCCGCCAACACCGACGGCTCAAATGGCTCATGGCAAATGGAGATTCTTGAACGTATGGTGTAATTCACTTTTAGGGCTCAAGTTAGTTCAACCATAGCAGCAGTACCAAATGAATGGAAACGTGTCGAAATTGATAAAACATTTTTTTTTCTCGTCGAATTGCCGATTCGAACCAGTGAGATTTTGGTTATGGTAATTGTTGATACGGTTGAATGAATCATAGACACGTCCCCCCATCTGTCTATATCCACGGACCCTTCCTTTCAACTTGGTTTCTATGCCCTCCCTCCCCACACTAACATGTCTACTCTTCCCGTCGCTCTCGTGTCACTTCCTTCGCTCTCTTGCCCCACCATTCCCTCTTCCCATCTGTTCCACCCTCTTTCTTTACCTCCCCTCTGGCGGCGCCCCGTCCCCAGGAGAGGGAGGTGCAGGCGCGGCGGCAGATGCTGGAGGAGGAGCGGAGGAGGCGTGAGGAGGCCGAGAGGAGGCTGCAGGACGAGACGAGCCACAGGCAGAGGCTGGTGGAGGAGGAGGTGAAGATGAGAGAGAAGCACTTCTCCCAGGTCAGTGGGACAGCCACAGCAGGAGAGGAGGAGGATGGGGGGTTGTTATGGAGACAGAGGGGGAATGGAGAGGATAGAAGTGAACAAACTCCATAGAAACTGGGAGCAAGGGCGGTGAGAACAGACGTTGAGCGATTGAGAATAGAAAAGCAAAACTAGTGGTGGTGATGTGGGGGGTTGAAGGAAGAACAGAGTGAGACAGACAGCGAGAGAGGTAGGAGAGAGAACGGAGGGTCGGGGTTGGTGGTTTGATTCCCATGGGGGCCAGTTGGAAGATGAATTCACTACTAACTACACTGCGAGTCGCTCTGGATAAGAGCATCTGTTTGAATACTTTATTGTTTAATGTGAAGAAGAGAGGATGAGGAGAACAAAGAGGAGGGTAAAAGACAGTGTTTAAAGTATGATGTTCATCACAAGTGCTCTTATCTCAGGTGATTGGCTCTAATTGTCTGCATGATGAATAATTAAACTAAACAAACACACATTGGGAGGGTAATGGTGCACCTGGCGTGCCTCATTAAGCAATACTTATTATATTAGCATACTAAGTCTTCCTATTGCATGGCTTTCTCCACTTGTGTTGAATGTGGATTTCACTTTTATACACCTGCAGTGACAAGCCATAGAAATGGAATTACTAGAAGGTTGAACTACTGTCAAGACCACTCATCATGGTCTGTTGCTTGGAATTGGAATGTTTGTTCTAGTTCTTACATTTTTATGGGGAAACCTGTGTGTGTCTAAAAGTTTTTTTGATAACAAAATTGTCGTCACACTCTGAACGTGCGTTCCTGTAACTACTTCTACTGTGAAATGGTCTGTGTTTCTCAGTGTCATGGAAAAAGGACATAGAAAACCCTTAGTGCCTCCGTGACTACAAAGACATCTCCATTATTTCCCTCCCCACAGGCCAGGCCCATGACAAGGTACCTGCCCATCAGGAAGGAGGAGTTTGACCTACGTTCCCACGTGGAGTCATCGGGTCACAGCATAGACACCTGCCCCTACGTCATCCTCACCGAGAAGATGTGCAAAGGACACCTGGTGAAGATGGGCGGGAAGATCAAGTCGTGGAAAAAACGTTGGTTCGTCTTCGACCGTCTCAAGAGGAACTTCTCCTACTATTCTGGTAAGGGTGGTTAGACTAAGTCACTAACCAGTAACTAGCATCAACTTAATTCAACCAGGTCTGTCTGTTAACCAGTTCATCATTGCAATTTTGGTCTGGCAAGAGACACTGTGGCCCAACGGTATCTTCTGCCTTATCCCATCATCACATGACTGGCCTTGGGAGAATTGAAGCCTGTGGCAAGCCTTCATTCCTGGCATCTGTACAAAGCTATTTTGCTCCCCTCATGTTCACGACATGGTGAAAATCCTTCGTTCGGCACGCATTCCCTCCACACCCAAGCCCACTAAATCGATGACACCTAGCGACGCTGGTCACAATTTTCACCACTTTTGCCTTGAGGTGTACCTATTAGGCATTCCTTTCCAGAATTCTGTTTAACATTAAAAAAGGCCAAGCCTCATTGGAACGCCGCTCTAATGTCAAATGACTCACTTAACCTTTCTTGTGTTAACAGTTCAGATCGTGTGGTTTCAGTTTGACAACTTCCACCCGTTCTCAGAAGCGCCGCACCTCATTCTCTTCCCCAGCTCACTTCTTGCCTAGCCTCTTCACCCCCTTACTCCCGACGATGATGATGGTGATGAAATAAGCTGCAACACTTTTCTGGTGCTGTGCGTTAATTCAGGGGAGGCGAGGAGGTATAGGCTAGCTCCTGGCTGGCTTGGTCGTGACTAACAAAACCAAACTCCCAACATTTCAAAAACATTTATCTCATTACCAAGCAGATTTGGCTAATAAAAAAAGGCAAGGAGACATCGGAGGGGAAAACAAGTGGGGTGGATTTCAAAGCATTTGATTTTTGATTGTTGTTGGCTGCACACTAAAATGCCTCCCTGGCAGTTCTATGGTTTATTTAAAGAATAATGAAATGTAGGAAAATATAAAAGACTTTGTTCCAGAGATTTAAATCCTATTTGCATAGGATTGTAACTCCAATATCAACTTCAGTCTTACTTAGTCATTTTAAAAGATAGTTGCAGAATCTCACTCATTCATCCTGTGCATTTATTCACAAATTGTTCATGTGATATACTGTATTATTATACTTAAAAATGTATTTTTTTTATTATGTGCTCTATTATTAAATTATGAGTTAATCAATGCCAATTTATGCATATGGTCTTGACCAGCTAGGTAATATATTAAGCAAAAAAAATCTGAAAATGATTCTAGTTGAATTCGTATTCGGTATGATGAAAAGGTTTGCCCACAAATCCAAACAGACTGGTTGTACTTGCAATGTTTTCTGTATTTTTATCAGCAATTTCTATCAGCAATCGGGGGAAGCTTGACAAAATTCCATCCACTGTTATTTTGTCACATTTTAGAGTGTAACAGAAAGACCTCTTATTGCATCAGTATAAGACTATAAAACACAGGGATTCTGCTGTTTCTCCGCTCAGATGACTTAAATCAGTCTTAAAACAGAGTGCTTTCTTACTCTCTTTCAGACAAGCATGAGACCAAACTGAAAGGGCTGATCTACTTCCAGGCTATTGAAGAGGTTTACTATGACCACCTGCGCAGTGCCACTAAGGTACAGTTACTTTTTAGCCGTAACATCTTCACATTCATTACACACAGGCATCTTTCGCAGAGACTTGATATCTATGATATTTATTTATTTGCTAAATATTATTTTTGTTTAGGTGCAAGACTCAAACCTTTACATTCAACTTGTAATACTTGTAACGTCATTAGGAAGAATTTTAAAAGTACGCAAAAGCATGATTTCTTAAATTGATTTTCACATCACGGAAGAGCAAGCATACTACAGAGCTCTCAGCTCAGAACTACAGTAATAATTCATCATATTAACACCATATTGAGACAATTTACCAATATATTCATACTCGATTTGTGAAAATGAACATTATCAAATTAGTTTATGGTGTTGTTTCCACAGTATGACTGTGTCTGCTCCTAATAAAGTAATGTCCTTACAAAGCATTTTACACCTTGATAAAACCTTTTTATAACTCAATTTCTCTCTCCCTGTCTGCGTGCAGAGTCCCAACCCGTCCCTGACCTTCTGTGTGAAGACTCACGACCGGCTCTACTTTATGGTAGCTCCGTCTCCTGAGGCCATGAGGATCTGGATGGATGTCATAGTAACCGGGGCAGAAGGATACACCCAGTTCATGACCTGAGGGATTAAGCTCTCCAGGTGACAGACTTGCTTGTTAGGGCACGTCATGAAAGAAGAAGATAAAAATTGCAACAAAAATATCTTTCTGGAAATGTGCGATTAGCAACAACTGAAAAGGAAACAGGAGAGACCAGGGGCCTGTTGTGACTGTATGTCTACCCACAGCGCCTCATTCCTCCACTGTTGTTCATGAGTGCCTCTACCTTCCAGACTATAGACCTCTTCAACTCACACAGATGGAACTCTTGCTCTTTTTGATGGATGAAGGAAATCCGATATGGCTTTCCAGAGGTATCTCTGGGGATCACCACAGATCATACAGGAAGGAAAGATTCCAGCATTTGAAGGGAAGCCTTTTTTTCCTGACTCTGGTTAAAGTATTTATATGATAGCATGAAAGCCAGACTAGCTAAACAAAAGTTTATTCTACCAGACTCTGGTTCTATTAAGGAAACTATGTAAAACAATATTAGACTGTAAAGGACAAATCTCCTGTTGTTGCCAAACGTTTTTAATGAACAGAGTATACAGCATATATGCACCCGTATTATATTGCGTATGGAAATAATTCATTATTTACTGAAATTGTCTAATATTTTATTAATTGTACGTCATCATATTAATGGCATTTAGTTTATTCATTCTGATAAATGCAAAGCATACAGCATCTGCCACAGATTTTATGTACTTTTAAAAAAATTGTTTTGACATATTTTAATATTTGGGGAATATTACAAGCATGCCAACATTTTAAAACAGTCTTATGACACCACTTTCTTCATTCTACATACACCTCAAATGACATGGTACTGACGTTTATAACATTTTCTCAAAGTACACCTTTTAAATAAAAGTTGCAAAAGCAGAATTACCAGTAATTATTTTCCGGCAGCTCAAAATCAATACAAAACAATTTTTTTTTACTGTATCCAAACCTACTGTAAGGCAAATTCTACCGGGCCGGCAAACAGATTACTGAACTGACAGAACTCCCATTGTTGTTTTTGTTTTGTTGTTTACATTAGGGCCCCCCAGATAGTATATGATATAAGAATATATAGCATAAGAGGACATTTACATTAGGGCCCCCCAGATAGTACATGATATAAGAATATATAGCATAAGAGGACATTTACATTATTATTGCAACATTTTCTTTCGGTCACAAGGGTAAAAAAAACAGACTTGAATCACAGCAAATTGGTCTCTGTGCAATAATACGGTAACACTTTTAGAATTGCAGGATGGGCCTATTCACATTAAACACATGTTCTGTGATATTAGGACACTAGGGTTTTGTATATTGGTATATTACTAAAGCTATGTATATTGGTGTTGTCAAGTTAAAAATGGGTCCCTGCTTGATACTCTTTGTCTGAGGTGTCTAGGTTTGTGTTTTCTCTATTGAGCTACTGTGTCTAGATGTTGGGCCTGCCCGGCAACTTCACTGGACGTCTGTGCAGTTCTGGTTGATTGACAGTTCTGCCAACCGTACTTCCTCCACTTTAGCAAACCTTTCGTCACACACTTTGGTAGAGATACCCTTCCTGATCCTGAGTAAGATAAAGGCTACCATAGAGGTGAAAGAAACTCTGTTCCACTACTCAGAAAATTTTGATCTAAGGCTAACAGCAGTATGATAATCATTGTACTTAAATGTGCAAATAATATAAATACTATATTATACCTCCGGACTTAAATGGGGGGCCTAAAATTAATTTTGCAATCACAAAAGTCCCGGACTGTAGCTTTAACAAGTGTTAATGTGATGATATTTTAATAATGTATGAATTTATTTTTCTATTTTATTTAGCAATGTGGAATGTACTGTGCTGACAGATGAATGTCACAACAACGATTGACCTCCAGTGCTTCCCATTAGGGAACTGTTGCAGGCTGGCCAAGATTACTAATGCAGTATTTCCCCAAGTTAACAAAATAAGCAACATTTACATCGATATGAATGATGTGGTTTCAATGGTTTGCTAACTAACCAGTGCACCAATGAGCAGTATTTGAGAAGCGAATGTAGCTGAGCCAAATATATCAAGAGTGTCAGGGATTCTACTGTCCGGTGTAGGACTACAAGTCTGACTCCCTACCATTGAACACATTCAAGTAGAATACGTTCCACCAAAAGCTAAGCAAGGGAATTTGTGTCAGAAAAGATATAGTTAGCTGGGTCTGTAACAATAATAACTATAATTTATTGCATTTGTGAAGCACTTTTAATTATAGAAGAATAACCTCAACGTACAGTATATATAATAAGCTAATATACCCACATACCCATACATACCCACATATTAATATACAATATATACACACAATAATAAAATGGTACATAGTTTATCAATTTGATTAAATTAGTAGGCCAGATGAAAAAGATGCATTCTAAGGCCTGCTTTAAAAGCCTCAACAGACTGGTAAGATATATCAACCTTGGACTCCTGAACCTACATGTATCTTATAGTGAACTCTTATAGTATAAACTCTTATAGTGTGATTATACCCTTAAGCTTTAAAAATGTTTCAACATTTTTCTTTTTAAATGTAGTGTTTGTCTTTGGTGGACAGTACTCCATGGCACTGACATCCAGGTCTACCCTACTTAGAGGTATGCTGTCCAAAGGGTGTTTGCACTGAATAGATAATAAACCAAAAGCACATTTTAGCAGCACCTAATTTGTGCAGGATGTTTGAGCAGACAGTTCATTTTAATTTTTTATTTTTATTTTACCATTATTTAATCAGTCACATGGTTAGAAATTACGGGTCTGGTGGGATCCAGGATGCTCCATAAATCTTAAGGTACCCCATTATATATAGTTTTTAGTTTGGGGGTCCCAGACTAATGTATTTTACCCTTTAATAAAATCATGACATTTTATGGGACCCCCCAAGAGTCGTATGTCATGTCGAAACCTGACCAGAAAAAAATCACTGTACTATTTTACATCAATACAAACTAAAACAAACAGCACATTATTAAAAAACAACGTTTTTTTTTAAATAATTCAACCTTTATATTAGATATATAGATATGGAATTTGCCCTATACCAGTAAGCATATACGTTTAACCCTTAGCTTGAGCTTTGTACTGTAACTCCCCGATTTTTTTTTTTCTCTCCCTCTAACACAATCTTTGCTGAAAGCTCTGAATAACAGTTGATAAACTTTAAACATAAAATGATTCACTCCACTGACCGATCATTCATAGAGGATTCAGCCTGGAGTGTAGAGAGACGTCAGGTGGACTCCGCCTAACTCAGGAGGAGGGATGAGATTACAGTGATGTTCTCTTCCGACCAAGAAGTAGTTGATCAATGTCATCAACTGTAACACAACAAGACCAGCAGTGTTCATAGACATCCATAGAAATCTCTTTACCCGAGTCAATACCATTGGTTCAGGTGAGAAAGTGCATGCAGCAGAACAAGTAATAGCTCTTATAGATTATGATATCATAAAAAATACATGTAAGGAGAGGAGCCTTCCCTTACAATGAATGAAATAGGGGGTTAACAGGAAGGTATGGGATGTGACTAAATTTTATATAATTAATGTGTTGATCATCCGACTTCTGAGGCCGAAACATATGCAAGTAAAGTAATCCCCTGGGATCAGCTTGGGCAGACAGTGAATTCTGACAGGTTTATTAGAATTAATTTATCGCCGCTGAATGACTCAGTCAATATTTCATATCCCCTCGTTTTCTAGACAAATTGTGAAGGAGCGATGGAAAAAAAAGCACCATCCGAATGCTTTTTGCTGCTCTGACGGCAATCAAGTCGGACAAGTACATGTCCCACCTACAGTCCCCGCAGGCTGGCACAGGTAAAGCTATAGGCTATAGCTACAGTCACATTAAAGGAATATTTACTTTTTTTACTTGTTACACCTCATTTTCCATTTACATTTAGAGTTAAAGCATCATCCAAACATATATATTTTGGTGAAACTCAATTTCTTAGTTTTAATTGACTAGCAATGTACTGCAGTGGAGCCACACACCCCAGAACATATTATAATCTGTCTCCACATACATTTCTAACAAATGTATTTGAGAAGGCTTATAAAAAATATTATTTTTATTCTGCAAACGCTGCTAGCTGTGCATTTGGAGGAAAAAACATAACTACTTCAGTGTTACATTGACGGTAAGTGGAAAATAAGAGCTAACATGCTAAAAATGTTAATTTTCATTTAAATTCACGACACATAAAAATAAAATATTTGATTTAAAGTACCTTTCAAGAAGCCCAAGGACAGTGAACAGCAATATAAAACAACAAGAAACACATAGCCCTAGATGTATCGACAATTAAAATGCTGTCGCTTACAGTTCTCTGTGTAGTTGAGGAGTTGTAGTAGGTCTTTGTTGTTTGACATTGAGAATTCCACGTGCCAACATGCAGTAATACCTGTGAGGCTTCTGAGGACCTGTGAGAATGCCATGTTGAATAATAAAGAGGATCTTTAAGAGGGCCGTCTACATTGATTACAGTGGCGACAGGCGTTGAGTGACACCCAGGTTCAGTGGAGGTTAAATATGGATGAGCAGCGAGCGGTCTCTCTCCCGTTTCACAAGCACACATTGACATGGTCCCCGAGGCCTTTACTGCCTCGCAATGGAGTGTCTGGGTCTCATTAAGCAAGGTCGGCACTCACATGATGTTAGTTCTGACAAAAATTTTAGAAAACATGCATTACAGTGTTGTTTTATCAATAATTTCAGCAAATACTTTTAAAAGTGGTGCTCATGAGCCAAAACCGATTCGTTTTTTTAGTACTTTACATTCAAATTGTGTCCCAACTTCCCCAATTCATAATATGCTACGACCTGCAAAAATATATATATTTTGTATGACTGCGCTTCCTTGTCTCATTTCACTATCAACTCCCTGTGGTTAGTCTGTGGCGCTTGCAAGCCTAGTTGTGGTTGTTGACCAGAGATTTGTCTTCCCCCCAGCAGTGTAATAAGAAGCAGCTCGTGTTGGTAAGATGACAAGTCTCAACTTTGTTGAACCCAGTATTGCACATTGAACATCATGGAAAAAGGAATAAAGAAAATCTAAATACAACTTTGTCTAAAAAAAACCCTCCCCGAAATGTGAGGGGAAACAATGGTAAGAAGACAACACTAATGAAAACTGTCACTTTTAGTGCATTTTGGAGGAAATATATTGTTAGTCATTATTACTTTTAAAGTAAAATATTTATATTCGAAGCAATTTAATATAGAATAGAGGCAGAAATGTGGCAGCAGTCTACAGTACCCTCGACAAATATACACACACGCAAATACACACACATACAATGTCAAAGATGCCCTGTGGTGTCATAAACGAACCATATTCTTAAGTTACTTATTAAATTCTTAATATAATTTTTAATACTAAAAAATATTAGGAAAGTGAGTGCACAATAAAATAGCAAACTATTTCGGCTCATGAATACCTTGTTTACTGCTACTGGCTGAAATCTCTCATTTAAATACACTGAAAATAATACGATTTGACATTCAAGCAATAATAAAGAAACATTGCTGCATGGCAAAAACATAGGCGATGCCAAATTCTTCACATATTGGACTTGGTGCTGTTAGTAGTTGGCTACCTAGAGAGCATAAAAACAATTAAATAAGTGTTCATAATAGTATATACATTACAAATCAGTCCTGAGCATAGAAGTATAACAACAATGGGAATATGCTGTATAAAATATAAATGGATTCCGTTTCTTTAGACATTTCCAGTATAAGTATTACATCTAAATGCACAGAAGAGCAGTGTGCTACTGTATGTAGAGCATTTATTTTGTTCACAATAAGTGTTGTCTTGATACAGTGAGCATCATCCCGTTAGTCTCTCTGGACCAGACGGTGTGTTGGTAGGGCCATAACAAGGGGAATAAAAGTCTTCAGATGGCAAGAGGATGACTTACATTTTTTAATGAAGTTCCTTTGAAATTCCTCTTCTCCCCTTTCCAGATGATCATTTTTATAGAAAGGGAGAGTGTGGACAAATGGGTCTGCAAATGATCTTTTCTGCTTGCTTCCTTGCCTGGAATTGGCCAGAATCTCAATGGAGAGCAAGGTAATGACCCTGTCTGCAGAAATGAAAATGAGTTGAAGTCTGCCCATGCAGACCCAAACTGAGACAGTGATTACAGAGCAGTCGAGAATGGACTCGACAGTTGATGGGTAAAACCTGATCCGAATTGACTGGGTGACGTAGATTATTTTTGTTTGAGCAAATAGTACATCCATAATGCTCGTGTTGGGTAAAGTTATCACAGTATAGGCATGTTAAATGGCTCAGTTGCCCTAAGGTGCAATTCACATCTTGGCCAGAAGAGGGCAATATATATCCAATAACAACCAATTTACCAATAAAACAATCTAATCAAAATAGACACCTGCTTTGCAAAGTTTTTTTTTACATTTTACACTTATTTAACCGGGGAGGTTTATTAAAACAAATTCACATTTGCAGCAATGACTTAGAGGGAATCTTACAGTGGGGAGGAACAATTAGGGTTAACTCTCTTCATCCCAGTTAGAACCAGTTTCCAACTTGGGTTGGGGAATTAGAACCAGGGACCTTCCGAACACCAGTCTGATGGCCTAGCCACTAGACCACCTGCTGTTTAAAAAAATGTATATTATTTATTTTCATCTACCACATACTACTAATTATTTTCCTTCAATGGCAAAATATATACTATTTTCTCAAATGCTAGAGCTCAAATGTAAGAGACATTGCCCAGTCGCTTTTGCAGGCCTTGAAATGTGAAGAAAGCATCACAAAATCAGTGGATGACATTGAGGAGCCACCTGGGACAAGATTGCACTTGACTGTGAAACATTGCTGTACGGAAAGACTGGGGAGAAAGTAAAAGAATAGCCTTAACGCTTGCCCCAAGATGACAGAAGGAGATGCTTTGGGCCCTATCTTTGGTTAAATTGTTTGTCATTTCGTGGCATAGTACAAGTTTTGCTAATTGTCTAACTCAGGCGTGTGATATAGGCTAAGTAATCTCGATGTTTGGAAGACTCGCACCTGCTCGATGCTGACCGACTGCATTGAGTTTTTGAAGTTCTTACTGGTCGCAGTTTTTATGAGGACACGCCTTTTATTTGGGATTCGGGAGCACTATCGCTCTCCAAACACCCTTTCTCCCAAAGGAGCACTCCAGCAAATGTTTTCTTCCTCAAACAGTTCTCATTTACTACGGTCTCCTTGCGGATATTAAACGCACCAACCAGCCTTACACGTATTTATAAGACCAAGCCGGCATCTGATTATGGTGATTTTACACATGCTAACACATTGAGGTCTTGGCTTTGATTTGATCTTTCGAACATTCTGGACTTTGTTTGGCTTCATTGTTATTAGGCCTACTAATATTTTCATGAATGCAGACATAGGGGAAAAAACATGCAAGCTAGGCTACACAGTCGAATGTTAACATCACAAATCCCAGTTGGAATGCATGCATACCCTTCACAAATCATTAATTCTTTCAGTTTGAAATGTTTTGATCGGATGTTCAAGGAGGGGATGAAGAAGTTGAAGACAACAATGAATTCAGAGAGAGTTGGTTGGCGTGTGATGAAATTGTGATGTAACCCGTACTAATGTGCCATACATGTACTTGGCATGCTGTTTTCCGTTTCTGACTTTCGCTGATTCGTGTGCAGTATGTTCACTCGCTATGAACATCTTGCAGACCAGGCATGATATCTACCTTTTACTATTTCATATAACGATGCGAGTAAAGTTGCTGACATTAGGTTGTTTTTCTTAGGCCTATATCACACACTGCTGGTAGGTATACAGGTAGACTTTAGATGCATTGTAGCCCATTGACAAAGTATACATTTACAATTTTTATGGTTATGAATTTGCAGTAACTCTTGAAAAAATGTAGTTATCTTTTTTAAGAAGGGACAATAAACTCCACAAGTATGCATAGGCCTACATATAATTACCCATGTTTTGGAAAACGTCAATATTTGCTGCACTTGTTGAGACTAGAGAGAAAAAGTTATTGACAAAGGGAATGAAATATAGGTACACAGTGGAGACATATGGGAACAAATCCAGCACAAGGCCATGCGCGGCACACAGGATTCCTCTCACGCTGCGCAAACAGAAAAGCTCTCGGTGGACCAATTAACACGGCCCGCGAGAGGAGTCAGCGCTTTCCTGGGAGATACTCACTTCACAACCATTATTATCTCACTTGTCTCCGTTACGACCGCGCTTATCTAGATTGCATCAGGTCGCCCTTCTACAACTCAACTGTGAACCGTGATTTGGGTTATTACGGTGTTACAACTTCAGAGGATGTGCTTTGATGATTGATGGTTTAATGTTATTTCGAAAGGTTTACAGAGAGGTTGTTTTCATCCTGTTTGAGAGTTAATGTCGAACTATAAATATATATACAATTCAAGTTTCTCCAACTCTTTTTGAGGCCTTGATCTATAGGTTATGTATAAACAATGTGTTAAATTATTACGAAAACAAATTATATTGACAATGCTTAGGTTTTAACACCTATAATGTGTCCTCTAAATAAGGCAATTAAAGATTTGAGGATACATATGGACAAACAAGCATTACTTATTATTTTACATACAACTTACCATTATGTCATTATGAAAATGGCATTCGAATACTGTAAAGTAAAAACTTTTTTTTCACATTTGCAACTCAGCAGGTGTGAGCTGCATGGTAGCGGGGAAACATGGGCCGGGCAGGAATATGAGAGAAAGAGAGCAAGCACTGCAAATCCCATGGCAACAGCAACCAGAAAATACGTCTAAAATAGGGGGCAGTGTTCGCTATTACTATAGCAACAGGAAGACATGGCTCCTTCAATCAGGTTTTGGATTTGCTGAACGAGGAAAAACAAGGCATTATTCTTTGCATAATCTTCATTAGCGGGAATTAATTTATTAGTCTAGTCGTTAGATTTGACCAGCTGTTACTCTCAGGGCAAGTCTCTGGGCTTTTAAGTATTAGCCATAAAACGAAAGTCTGTAACCCCTCGCCACGAAATGCATCTAAAAGTATTTAGCCTAACGTTCAAATGTGTTTGTTTACATCGCACACTAGAATATAGTAACCAGGTCGCGCGCATCAGGTGTGCTATACCAGCAACAGGCAAAGAGCAAGAGGCGCGAAGTGGCATATTCCGCAAACACTGCACCCGCGGGCTAAATAAAATGTGCTGAAGATGCGATTAAACGAGTTGTTTTACCTCGTTATCATATAATCTCATCAGGTAGGTTTATAAGAGTTTACATAGCACGTGGTGGGTCTCCAGAGCTCTGAAGTGTAGCATGTAGATAAGATTAGCCTACACCATACTACGCATGAACAAGGAATGGGGAGATTATGTCGTGGTTTTCCTTTGTCTGGTCTTGTTTTACATTAATTCTCTCTTATTACATGTTAAATAGGCTTACACTTTACTATGCTGCTTTTATGGATTAGGGGTTCTCTCCTTTGACCTATCCTACCTACAGTATTGGGTACATGGATGATTCCCATTTTTTTCCAGTCAACATTTGTTTTCATTATTAAAATAATAGTAGCTATACAATGCAGGTATAATGGGATGCTAGGACTACAATATATAGTAAGATATCCATAAGGAAATGATTACACACGTGCAGTTCTCAGAAAAGATATGACGTTCCGCGACCGTGTCTCTGCAAACTCTTCTGTTTTCTCCGCACTGAATAAGTTGTTTACGTATAACATGTGCACAGAGAGCGGTAAACCAAAAAAACCAACGGGATGAATGCCTAGCATCCGGTATCCAATCGGACAGTAGAGGTATACTTCCCTATCCAATAGCATAGCGACAGGTTAAGTGCATCCAGCGAATCTACGCTCTGCCTGAAGCGCTGATGCAACGGAGTTGCAATAGCAACCCGCATCCCCTGTATACTGCCCTACAAAGGCCAACCGTAGTAACTACGCAAAAAGTGTCACTTAAAAATGGCTTTAAAGTTATTTTAACTGGCCAGCCAAATTAGTTAAGTATATAAATGATATTGGCACAAATTGGACATCTATATTCATGAAGTAATTATTATGCCCCAAAACCATGACTGCTGATTTGACCTAAGTTAGCGTAGGGTTTTTCTCATTTCGTAGTTACCGCAGTTAGCCTGTGTAGTGCAGTATAGAAGATGGTGTCCTTCCTCGCTGCATGAAATTAAATAGTCCCCATGTAAACAATGAGGCGCGTGAGTGTTAATCAATGTGAAACCAAGAACAAGATATATTTTTAAATTGTGTAACTGCTCGTATTAAAAATGGCATATATACTTGGATCTTCCATAAACATCGATTGGCAAAAAGGCTGTAAATAAATCACCACCAATAGCAAAATAACAGATTTTATTGAACAGGTATTCTTCAAGTACAATAGAGCGCGCGGGGGTGTCTTCAAAACAAGAGAAGGGTGGAAAGGGGCGGAGAAATCTACAACATGGTTTGCCTGCCCCTCGTGACGCAGCCGGTTGCTAGGTGTGAATGAAGTGATGCTCTCGCTCAATTAATCGTCTCCCAGTCATCAAGTTCATCACAACAAAGAAGCAACAGCAAAGACTCCACTTCTATCCCGGATTTTCCGAGGGAGACATGGCTTTTTAAATTTACAGATACTCGGACACCTCAAGAAGCCGTGCTTTGCTCTCGCAACGCACCCCTAACTCACATCAATTTCCAGCAAGAATGGAGTAAGTGAAACTTAGCTACATTGTATCTTTCATGAAGCGTTTGTGAAACTTTATTGCAAACCCACATGTGAACTATGGAAATATTGTGCTTATTACATTGGATCATTTTGATATACATTTAAACCTAACATTAGTTAACAAAAACAACATTAACGTTTTGCTTTGTGAAGACTGCTGGAAACTTTGTGAACAATAGACTAGTACAAACAGCTCAGACATGATAATAGCAATGGTAGAAAAAGAAAATGATAAAATATGATAACAATGTTATTGCTGTTTGTATGTGTGTATGTGTGTATGTATGTATGTATGTATGTATGTATGTATGTATGTATGTATGTATGTATGTATGTATGTATGTATGTATGTATGTATGTATGTATGTATGTATGTATGTATGTAGTATGACTTTTAAAAGACTTTAAATGTTCAGCTGCTGTCATGGGAATTGGTTTATTTTATTAATAATTTATTGTTACTATCACTTTGTGTTAAAGTCTCAGTACCGATTCATTTGGGTGCTCTTACAGTTAAACAACTTTTAGGCTATGTGCTACTTTGTTATTAAAAGATGGCATTAAATAAAGGTAGCAACTGCAGGTTATTTGTTTAGAGTGGGGTAATTGTATAGTTAACCCGCAGTGGCAGTAATGGTGCTCCAATTGAGTCTAGGTTATTTTAGCTTAAACAAACAGTTATGCCTTACGTCATTGGCTGACGCCCACGTGTGTTGAGTGCATCAACATCAACCAGTGTGGTAGGTATAGTGTGACAGGTCCCCCACCTTCTTCAGGTCCTTTGTAGCTATTCAGACTTCAAGAGATATTTTCCTGCTGTCCAATACAAGTGTGGTTTCATACATTAGTCATTGTGCAGAAGGTTTAAAAATTAGGCTGTGTAGATGTTTGAATGAGTGTCTGGCTTGGGAGTTTTTTTCCAATGTTATGATACAATAGCCTGTGTACTCAGACGAGTCAGTATGGTAGGTTAGCTAGCTTAGACTGTCAAGAGTGGGATATTTATAATGTGTTATCTGCAATAATACACAATTATAACACAGTATTAATACAAAATAGAAATGTAATGTATTGTTTTTTACTATTGGGATTGTGTAATTTTAATACTTGTTAACAGAAGTATGTTGCAAACCATGGACTTTAAAAATAGATGCTGAATGAGGGCAACCCAGTGTTCCTTTGTTGAATGGGACAGGTACCTTTTTTGTGTGTACCGTTTATTAGAAAAAAATACTGTTGTAGTAGTGACAATCATAGATGCAAAGCATCAATATGGAGTCCCGTTAATGCCTTACCACTCCTTCTTTACCTTCAATAGGTGTCATTATGCTCACCCAGCCCTGCTCATTGTGGCTCAACTCTCAAACCCCACCTACTCATATCGCACCATCGGACTACTCAGACTGAATCAGAAGATCAATAGACAAAATTATGGCAGTTCCTCTCTGGAAGACTCTTCGCGTCTGCCCGGCAGACCCCCTTGCTCTCTCTCACCCACAGGCTAACCTCAGCCAATCACAGGGGTGCAGGGGGGAGGTGCCAGAGGAGAGCCAGCACTTAATTGGTGAGTTGCAGAGAGTACGCTTTTTTATTTTTCCACATTTCAGGTGGGCACCGCACTGCAGCACATTCGTTCTCCCTCGAACAGTGAGTAATAAACAAGTTAACGTCTCAAGTTCTTTACAGTTGAAATGTAGCTACATCTTACAAATCAATTTGAGTTGTTTTCAGTAATTTTTATATTGTAAATATGGCTTTAAAATACAAAAATGGTATTTGTTTATCTATTAAGTAGGTGCTAATACAATCAGTTAACAATTATTTATCTTACATTTGACACATTTTCTCTTTTCCTCTCTCAATAGGTGATGGTCTCACAGACTGGATGACGGAAGAAGTGGATTTCTCCTCGTATCTCCCAAACCCCCACCCCTCTCCCTCCCCCAATTCTTCCCTTCCTCCCTCACCCCTTCAGCATGACATCCAAGTGCCTTCTGACTTGGAGGTCATGACCTCTTTGCTGCAAGAAGAACTTGCTCAACTGGAGGACTACTTCCTGTCCGAACCGCTGCCAGAGAAAGGGCCAAAACTGGGAAAATGCGACAAAGGTTTGCCACCAGTGGGTCCTCACCAGTCTCATTACCAGCTGCCCTATCATGCTTCTTCATACTCCACCTCCAATCAATCGGAACCCAGCCCTTTACTTGTTACCCTGGCAACAGGGGAACTAGACCTGCTGAGCTTTTGCGGAGGCGGGCCCATTGGGCGATCAAAATTGCCCAGACACGCCCCATACAATTGTAGCAGTCGCCCCATCGGGTGTAGTCGCAAAAGAGTTTCGGACGGTGTGCGGTTAGGTGAGGTCTACGAAAACAGCATATGGAGTTCCAAAGGTAATAACTCAGGTAACCCATCTGCGACTCTTAGTGGAAGTTATAGTTCCATAGAGGATGAGCGGGTAGGGGGTAAAGGTTACTGTCTAAGCAATGCAGTTGAGATTCGAAGATGTGCCATTCTACCCAAGGACGAGAAGCCTTTTCGGTTCACAGAAGAGGTCATAGGTGTTGGAAGCAGCAAAGTTGGTGGTGTTGGTGGTGGGTACGGCAACTTTGGCGGCCCATTGGATATCTCACAAAAGAAAGAGGAGCTGTTGCTTTATGGCATGCGGGAGGCGAATGTCAGTTGTTGTGGTGTTGGCAGCAGTGGAGGAGTTAGCAGCAGTGAGATAGACTCGTTAACTAGTAATGTTAAAGTTGGCGTAGTCGGCGATTTGCCTTCCAAGGCATCCACCATCCCTTGGAAGACGGAGACCAGTGAAGGTTGTTACATCCAGGCAGCTTCACAGTCAGAGGCTTCCTACCACCATGGCTTTCTAGGGTCGGTCAGCGAGCAGGTCAAGGCGGAGGGTTTAGTGATGGGCCGTCAACATCATGACTTCCACTGTGGAGGGTTCTTAGAGGACCAGCAGGGCCCTGAGTGTCTCGCAATGGAGAGGGAAGCTCTTGACCGACAGGTCCGGTTAGGGTTGAAGAAGGACCCCTGTCCTCTGGTGAAGCCTGAACTGGTAGAAACCATGCCAGTTGGAGTCTACCGTCAGCCGGAACGCAAGCAGAAGAAGAGAGATCAAAACAAGACTGCTGCTCACAGGTATGATGATACAAGCTAGCGCTGAAAATCCACAGTGGTATTCATACACAAGATAGATGCACTCAACTTAAAATCTCAGATTGAAATCTATTAATGATTGCGCATGCTTAACTCTGAATCACCCATGTTGTGGTCATCTAATATTGATTTGTACAAAAGTATGCACAGGCATATCTTAACTTCTTATCTCCGAATTGTCTGTTTTTTTGTTTTTAGCTGTAGATTTCTGATTTGTTGGTGCCATAACCAAAGAGAAGGTTGGCACTGGCATTTGACCTTCAATTGGATTTTGCTTTGATTAATCTTATCTTCTCCCCCTCCCCACTTGACCCGACCCAACCAAGGTATCGCCAACGTAAAAGGGCCGAACTGGACTGCCTTGAGGAACAGTTGCACGGCCTAGAGGGGCGTAACCGGGAACTTCGAGACAAGGCCGAGTCAGTGGAGCGAGAGATCCAGTACGTCAAAGACCTACTGATCGAAGTGTACAAGGCCCGCAGTCAGCGGCTCAAGCAACAGGATACAGATCCCTGAAGATGAAGACGGGAAGACAAATATTTTTTTTTCGCAAGTAGAAGGAAAAACAACAGGGAATTGTTAACATTTTTTTAATGATTTGAGATTGAATGTTTTTTTTGGGGGGGGTCAAGGTTTATTTGCATGTTTTGATGTGTATTTTTTGTTTCTGTCCCCCCCGAGTCAACCAACTATATTCTCTACTTCCAATGTTTCGGCGATCAACACTTAACCAAGCAAGCATGCACTGTGATGCTGAACAATCTCAGCTGACAATCAATTTCTGAACAGGTCTCCTGTTGAATGGAGCATATTTTTCCTTCAGTGATGTGTTTTATATGCTGGATAGATTAATGTGAATTAACGAAGGCCACACAAAGGTCTTGATGTCAACAATTTAGCTACTTGTTAAATATTTGATCAAAAGACAATCTATGTTTGTGGCAGTTTTGCACTACTTGTATATTCTCCCAAATTATTGCAATAATTTCAAAGTAAAATGATACAAATAAGAATGGAAAAACAGCCTTTAAGTATGACTTGAGATTTTGCTGAAGGACTAGTTCCCTTTGTTGCAAATTGCAATATGATACAATCAGTTTTGCGCCTCAGGTTATGCAATTCATTCCCAAAGTTCTAGAAGTATGTAAGTTGGAAGTTCTGGATTGGAAATTGGGCTCTGCCCATTGTACTTGATTTATTTTGCATGGCAACCCCTTTCATGGCTACGAAATTGAACAAGTTCTAAGGCTAAATGACGCTATAAAGCTACTGTGCACTGATTCCATAGCAGCCTCACATTGTATGTTCTCTCTCAGCAAATCCATCTGTATCTAGCTCTTTCTTAGTTGCTTATTGTCACTGAATTACCATACATAATATAGGATTTCAGGAGAAAAAAAGAAAAAAAATTCAGGGTTTGTTATTTTATATGGTGGGTATGCCCTTGTTTGATTTATAAATACCTTTTTAAGTTTGTCTTTAAGGAGAGATGGTAGCTAGTTAGTCAGCCTTTGCTTTTTTCTAAGAACAAAAATAAACTATTTTTCACTAGAATGTTTGTGATAGCTTTTCATGTTTGTTACAGCTTTTGTCTTCAAGGATGCAGTGTCAATTAATTTAGAATAAAATTTCGTTTTGTAGCTAATTAAGTACAATGTATTTTTTTTAAACATGGTTAATACAGTATGTAAGAAAATGTTACAATATGAAGTCTTTAAATTTGAGAAACTGATTCTGTCTTCATTAGAAATGATCTAATTTAATTTTTAATTTTTATATGAATTTATGTTGTGAAATACAATAACTCAGAAATAAAAAAACTTAACGGTTTTCATTTAATGTAGTTAATTGTCTTAGAACAATATAAATATATCAATAATTTGGACGAATGAGACACTGCATCTTTTTCAAATATGCTCTGTTATATTTGCGATATACAATCATGTTTCTGAAATACAGCTTTTAATGCAATGTGTATTCATGTCAAACTGATATTTAGCTGATATTATTTACAATATTAACCTCACGCATTACAGGGAGCCCAAGTACAACCTACAGTATATATAGCCTAAGTTAGACCAGGTAAAAGAACCAACAATCTCGTTTGAAATAACTCCCAACGTTTCCACTTAATAAACTTCATTTGTGTTAAATGTCATACGTTTTATCTAAATAAAGTGATTTGTCTCTATACTGTAGCGTAACAGTTCATTTTGTTTTGAGCGTATATGCGTTTTGGACAGGTATTCAGACGATCAGCCAGCCTAATAAACCGCTCGATTCTGATTAAATCTGGTATAAATATATGATATTACATATATTTTTTTGTGGAGGTATATAATTTAGTTGTCTTCTACAAAACGAGGATTAGATGGATTTATGTAGCTACAAAATCTGTCTTAATTTCAAATTTATTTAATAACGTTTTATTCAGTTCAATCTGCTTCCTGGCAGGAAAGCAAAAAAAACTATAGGCCTGGAATAAAAAAAATGAAATACTTTTATTGCTAATGAAGAGGATTATTATTAGCTATATCGTGGGTAACTATTTTGATTCAATAACTGTGCTTTCACATGTAATTTTCAGTCTTGATTTAAATTGTAGGGTAGATACGTTAATGTAAAATCCCAGAATATAGTGTGAATTTACAAACAATTACGACATATTAAAAGGTCAAATCTTGTTAAAAATGTGTTTTTTCACATAGTATATCATGGTATATATTGTATAAGCGCCAAATCCGTTCATTTTGCGTAACATTGTCATTGGAAGTGCATTTGGACCCTTTCTGTAATATCACACGAAGCGTTACATTTACTGTATGAAGGTCTAGAGCCGAAAGGTTTCATAAAACAGTCAAGACACCCATTCATCTAAAAAGTAATTGGCTCAAAGCCTGGTCGTCTTTGTAATGACACAAATCAACAACATGAAATCCCTCAAATGCCGCAAACAGAAGAGGAAACGAATAAATGCGCCAATAATCATCCAGCTAAATTCCTACACTGACACAACTGATATTACACGTAGAGATATTTAAAAACTGAGAATTAAAATATGCTGTTTTGTTCTGCAGACTGTCCAGTAATCTATTGCCCTGTTGGATAAGATCTATTATTAGTTTGCAAGTTTCTTTCGTTTAAAATTGAGCATTTGTACTCGGTTAAATAATCAAAATCATTTAACCTATAGTTAATGCCTGTCATTTTGTTAACATTTTTAAGAGAATGGTTGGCTCAAGAGATGGTAACAAAAAAGTGCCTTGTCATCAAAAACGTAGATCGTTTTTGATGACAAGTATGAGAGCATTTCTTACAAATTCTTTCGCAATAATTATGTGCAAACCTTCTTAAGTAAAATCTAGAAATGCCAGACACACTCCAATTTTTTATTACATTTAAATCTATACACATACAAACATAAAAAAGTCTAATTATCAAACTGCTATTAAACCCAATACAGACATTACATACAACCCAAACAAAACAAATATGCTTATACAATAAATTCAAAAAAATTATGAATAAAGATGTTTCCTTTTTCCATTATAAACAAAGACATCAAATATTGCTGGCGAATAATATTGACAATATGTTGTCCAAAGGATTGAATGGACATTATCCTTCATCTTGTTTACAAGTGACTCCTGGTATTAAAGCAAAAGGCAGGCGAGCTGATTCCACAGCACTAATCTTACAGACACATTCCCTCACCCACTGCACTGGTCTTCATAGTAGGCTGATGATCTGACGGTAGTCACACTGTGGAGGCGCTACGTGCTCTGAAGCCTGCCAAAGCTTCTCACGTGCACCAAGGGACAGCAGAGCCTTAAGGCAAAGATATGAGAGGTTGGAATATGGCCTTGCTGAGTGTGCGTGTGTGTGTGTTTAAAAACAGAATTTTGATTGATGAATTAATGTGTGAGCATGTGAGGGAGAAAGAATGTTTATGTATAAAGATAAAGACAATGTGTGTTATGTGAGAGAAATAGAGAGAATATTAGGTTGTGGAAGAATGAGTGTCTTTGTTTGTAGACATGCAGTGTTGCATCCAGTGTTAATTGACCCAAGGCAACAGTGGGTTAAGAAAGAGATGGTAGTTCATAAAATGAAAAACACAATAAATTATATAACAGGACTGAATTATAAAGAATGTTATTTGTAAGCCAAAAGATAACAAGGAGGATAACAGCCTTGTCTTGAAAAAAAAGGTTTTTGTTGTTGCTGTTGTCAAAAGTTTGAGAAATTGAGAAAAACACACTTCAAAGAATAGAAAATGCATTCTAACTTCGATAACAGGGCACTACAAAAACATTACTTTAAAATGTGTGTTGAGTAAAGAGATTTGTATTTAACAACTTTTATTACTGTACAGTGCTGCTTGAAAACCCTACTAGGATGGTCAAGATGTTTGTTTAAAATATCAAAATAAACTCACAAAATCCATATCTAAACCTTTATGCATAATAAAGACATTGCAAATAAAGGAATCATAAGTAAAGCATATATATGCATTGTTAATTTAATAAAAGTGGGAAAATATGTGAACCCCTTCATTCAATACCTTGTGGCACTGCCATTAGCAGTGATAAGTAGCAGTATCCATCTCCTCTAGCCATTAATCAGTCTGAGATCTGTTTTGATACATATTTGCCCACTCCTCCCGACTCGGTTTGAGGAGTGCCTGGCATGTACTGCCCGAGCATATGAATTGGATCAATGTGAGGACTTTGACTTGGCCAATCTAAACCACATTTCTTTCTCCTGAGCCATTTTCTTGGTAGATTTGCTTGAAATGTTTTTATAGCAGAGATTATTCCAAGCAACTTTCTCATGAATGGCATTTTCTATTCAATATTCTTTATTGTTGAAGATTGCAGCAGCAAGACAGCTGTGCACATCTCCAGATGATTTGTTTACCTTTGCATTTACCTGATTTATTTTTGCTGCTCTTAGGAATATTCTGGAAGGGTATCCAATTCGAGGCTGAGTTGTGGTCATGTTTAATGCTCTTCATTTGTAAATGATTTGCCTCACAGTGGAGTGATGGGAGTGAAAATATTTTCTAGATAGTTTTACAAGCCTTCCCCAGACTGATGTGCTCTTACCACCTTCTTTCTGATGACCTCTGAGATTTCCTTCCCTTTTAGCATGGTGTGTTTTGCAGACACCTGTACGGGTAACACCGAACTGACCAGGTTTCTCATCTGTAGTTATCTTAGTCCCACTTCAATATTTTCTGAAAGATCTCTCCTTTCATTTGGTCCCCAAATATTTACCATCCTGATTCTACTTACGTACTTAATTTGACCAATACAACTTGTTTTTTTATTTATATTTTCTACTTCACACATGATTTCCTCTGAAGCAATATATGCATATGGTAAATACAACTCTGGAAAACATTTAGTGACCACTGCATATTTATTTTAAATCAATCCAATTGAAATCTTCTAGAATGTGATGAAGAGGAAGATGGATGGTCACCAGCCAAACAAAGCGGAGCTGCTTGAATTGTTGCAACATGAGTGGAATAGTCACACAACATCAATTTGAAAGACTGTTGGAGAGCATGCCAAAATGCATGAAAACCAATTATTATTATACAATTATTATTATTATTCCATCAAATATTGATTTCTGAACTCTTCCTAACACAATACTATTGTGTTATATAAAAATAAATATTAACTTATTTTCTAGGCATTATTTGAGGTCAGACAACACTGCATCTTATTTGTTATTTTGAACAGTTGTAATGATTTGCAAATAAATGCTCTGAATAACAACATATTTCTTTAGAATTTGGGAGAAAACTTGTCGGTAGTTAATGGAATAAAACAAAAATGTTTTTTTCTTTTACCCGAAAACCCATACTTATCATTAGTAAAACAAGAGACACTGATGTTTTGCAGTGGTCTCTTAATTTTTTCCAGAGCTATATATAACTGGCTGCTATGTCACATTTAAGACTGGTTCTGATTAAATATGTCACGTTGAACATTAAACTTATCTAGAATTGCACAAGGGGTCCATATACTTTCAAGCAGCAGTCATATAATACAAATACATTTGAAAGATCTAAAATGTTATTCAAGTATTTTTTGGACCATATATCATCGCTACCAGCCCTGTTCCTGGAGAGCTACAGTCCAGCTGGTTCTCTCTCCACCCCCCATAGTGACTTACCTGCTGATGTAGCTTTTCATCCAGCAAATTATTAGAATAAGGTGTGCTACATTAAGGTTGGAGAGATCCTGCAGAAAGATAGCCCTGTTCTATATATTTCACTGGGAGAAATATTTGTCTGTTTGCTCCAGCGATATAATTACCTGCCGTAATGCCTCCTGTTGGCAGTACATGCCCAGGGTAACCACGGCCGCTCGTCGGACAGTGTGCTGGGAGTCCGTACAGGCGCTCTGTAGGAGGAGGCGGGGCACGTCTCCCTCCAACAGCAAGGCCAGAGCCCCTTCCACTGTAGCGATGTTGCCCAGGGCGGCACAGCAGTGGCGGCGTGTCAGTGTGTCGGCGTCCGCTATAAGGGGGAGCAGCCTGGTTGTGGCCACTATGGCCTCCTTCACCCATCCACCGCTGTCTTCTTGGTGGACATCCTGTTGTTTCAGCATCGAGTTGGGTCTGGCTCCTACTAGTGACTGGGAACACACGGTCTTGTCCGGCTTGCTCTTCTTCCGGTCCAGGGAAGTCACAGGGGCACTGCTGGACTCTCTTCCATTGGCTTTCCCTGTTGTAAACCCCGCCTCTCCAATGAAACCCAGCCAATTGCCCACAGCCCGGCAAGCTGCCCTGCGTACAGAAGGGGAGGGGTCACTTAGGCAGCCTATCATTTCTCGAAGGAGAGCAGGTTTCAGCTGGGTCCATTGTGGGTCGCCAGGGGAGTAAGGCACAAACGGGTTCAGGTTGCCAAGCAGGCTGCAGGCCGCCGCTCTCACCCTGTCGTCCAGGTGACCCAGGGCCTGGTGTAGCAGGGGAGGCTCCAGGTGAAGATTAGGGAGGGTGGAGGATTGGGACCTAGGGGAGCAGCGGGCGACCTGGGAGAGCAGGGTGAGGAGTTCCACAGCAGACCCCCACAGGGCTTCTCCGTCCAGCTGAAGCAGAGCGGAGAGCAGGGAGCTGGCAGTCCTGGATCCACGGTCACCCGCCTGGTCAACCTGCTTAGAGTGCGCACTGGCTGGGGAGCAGAAAAAGCCTCCGGTCCTGGAGGAGGCAGTAAAGCAGGGGATGGAGCGTCCCGCGTCGCACAGCAGCAGGCGGCAAAGGAGAGAGAGAGGAAGCTCGAGGAGAGGCAGAGGAAGGGACTGGATCACCTGCTCGAATAACACACACCAGTTAGAGCAAGCAGGAACTACCAGACATTGAAGCACACAATCCCATGTGGATGCTCCTCCAATAAAGTCAAAACTACCAGGTGGAGGAACAGTAGCTGTAATGTGGGATGAACCTGATATGCGACTGGCGTGAGACCTGTCCTGAAATTATTACTACAAGCTTTTTCTATGACTTTTTGAGACATTTCAACAGAAACGGGAGATTTAGAATGGGGTTACTAAGCACTCTCATTCCTCCATCCAAATGATTGGCAATGATCTCCCAAAACAGCTCTCATTCTCTGAAGTGTATACCTGCAGCAGAGCTCCAGAAAATATAACAGAGCTCAGACCGTTTCTTCAACTGTCAACGGGTGAATCGTGTTGCCGTTTGGGCTGATGGTGTTCTCAGAGTTTGCTAGCTATGTCCCGATGAAACGCAGCCTATCGAGTCTAAGCATCTGTTCACAATTTAGGCTCGAAGCTGCTGTTACGGGAGTCCCTTACCTGCAGAAGGCCAGAGACAATGCCTGAGCTGTAATACAGCTGGAGGATTCGTTCCATGATCTCCAAGGACAGGTCCAGGGCAAAAGGAAAACACAGCAGGCGGCAGCTCAACACTGATAGGCTGCACTGATTGGAGACACCTCCCCTGGGCGAGCCGCACCTCCCTTCAGACAGCCTGTAAGTACTGCAAAGGAAGAGGCCCTTTCTGTTTCTGAAAGAGGTGATGGACTATTGTGACACTGAATATAGAAAATGTATAACGCCCCTTTGAACATACTCACATTCTGTCATGTCTGTGCCTGAATTACATTTCAAATGGATTTCAATTTTACACACATATACATACATAAATACATATTTAATGAAGCTGTTTTTAGAACCAAAGATGTCCCAGTGTTTATACAGACATCCAGCAACAACAACACTATTATGTCACCATAATTTCTTCATTCTACTATTCCAGATCTGTCAAATACTTTTGAGAGTGTTGATAGAGAGCAAAAGTCACAGCAAAAATGTTCACATGTATTAATTTCTGGGCTTTGACAGGGACATTTTCCCTTCTATTCCCTAGCCACACTACACTGTACGTTTGTCTGCTTTTTTGCAGTTTCACTTTCCTTTCCACTCTGCCACACAGCAGATAATGATGTAGAAAAGTAGGGTAAAAAGAAAGTCTGATGCATGAAAAAAGGGAAAGCGCTGCTCTATAGGCACCGTGTGTTACAAGGAAGCAGCTCAGTGGTTAGAGCTTCTGACCCCTGAAAGGCTGCACGGTGAGCAGATGAAAGATCTGTCAGTTAGCAAGAAAATGTACTCTATTTAAATTATTTCAGAAAACACACAGATTAGCCAAATAGAGCTCTGGGAAAAAAATAAGAGCCCACTTCAAACTGATTAATGGTTTTCTATTGATAGGTTATGTGTTTGGATAGAACATTTTTGTTTTATTCCATAAATTACTGACAACATTTCTACCAAACACTAAATAAAAACATTGGCAGATAATTACCAGAAATGTTGCAGTGTTGTTAGACCTCGATTAATGCAAAGAAAATAAGCTAATATTCATTTTTAAACAACATAATACAAATGTGTTAACTTAGGAAGAGTTCAGAAATACATATTTGGTGGAATAATAATAATTATAGTAATAATATTAATAATTGGTTTTCATGCATCTTGGCATGTTCTCCACCAGTCTTTCACGTTGATGTTGAGTGTCTTTATTCGACTCTTGGTGCAACAATTCAAGCAGCTCGGCTCTGATGGCTGGTGACCATCCATTTTCCTCTTGATCACATTCTTGAGGATTTCGATGGGGTTGATTTAAAATAAATATGCAGGGGTCTCTTACATTTTTCCATAGCTGTATACTGTGTTGTAACACAATCTTAATTTCTCATTTTGAATCTTATGCAAGATTCAGCATCACCGGTCCTTTAAATTCTATAAATCATCAGCTAACTGACTAAAATCTAAACTCTAACACATCTTATTAGGATAAGCACACGGTAATAACAAAACACAGAGAGAGAAAGGGAGAGAAAGGTTAAAGAAAAGCTTACAAACCAATCAGCGGTGAGCAGGTGGCCTAGAGTGAGAACACAGGTGGTATCCTTGTCCGAGAACAAGGGAACACATCTGTACGGGTCCTTTGTGAGAACAAACAGGGTGAGGGACAGGAACACGTACAGACCTGTCAAGAAAGAACATGGAAACTGTCTATATGTTGGAAATTGGTGAGAGAATGCTATTGTGTGTTTACACCATGTGTCTATGTTTTGTTGTTAAAAGCAATAGACAATAATGAAGTCCAAAAACAGATGTTTACATACAATGCAATATATACAGAATTAAAGAAAAAAGTTATTTACTTTAGTTTACAGCAGGTAGGGTAAAAGTCTACACAGAGTTTTCCGTTTTAATCTTCATCATTAATGATTAAAATGTAAATGAAATGGTAACATTTACAAGGAGATTATTAATACAGTTATGCAACTGGATTCCGCCTAAAATATACAGAAATAAATAATTTGTTTGTTCTATTCACACCATTTCAATATTTAATTACATTTGTCATAACTAGCAGTGGTGTCGTTAATACCATTTGAAGAGCAGAGCTCTGATCCAGCAGCTGTCTTCTTCACAGAAGTACCAACTTCCACCCAGAGGAGGCGCCAAATGCTTGGATCCAAAGAAGCAGTAACGTGCTGACCAGAGAATAAAGAATGTATCAAAATAAAAACAATATATATAAAAAACGTACAGAAGTATAGTGGCCGCATATCACTTGTGTGCTGGCACAGCTAACCTCGGTTAGGGCTGGGAGTAGCAATGACAAGAGCCCATCACAGGAACCCCATCCTGGTGGTAATGCCACGTGCGGCTGAGTAAGGGATCCATTCTTTGTTATAAGATTCAACCAGTAAAACAGTACAAGTTAAATATTCCCTAACAAACTGCCACTTCATCACAATTTTATTAGTTCACTGTGGGTCTGTTTGATCGCATCCTTATACTCTAAGCCAGAAAGCCAAAGACACATTGACAAGAACAGGTTAATAATCTAATCGTATGCAAATAGACACACAAACCTACCTCATTTGTGACTGACAAAAGGTTTTTGAGTTGGGCAGCGATTCTGTCAACGTCAAATTCCACAGAGACTCCACACTGGGTGAATATGGCCAGAACTGCCGCTGCTAGAGGCTTTGTTACAGACAGAGTAACAACATAATGACAGGTTAACCTAAAGTCTGTTGAAAGCCAATTTAACGTGACTAGCCTACTGCATTTTTCTGAAGGGCCTCATACTTACTGCTAGAGGGTTAGGGTCCGGCCGAAGTAGAATTTTTAAAAAGGTTGTGGCGTAATCATCCAGTCTACAGAGCAAAGCATTGAAATATTGATAGGTGTGATTTTATTTAAAAATATGACAACCTACTACCTAAATGTATTAAATAGAGTGAAACCATTGAGAGAAAAGTAGCAAATAATTAAGCAAACTTGTTGTGTGCTTGATGCCAGTTGGTGTGCTTCTCCCAGTAATTCAACAGAAGAACCATCACTTCCCCCAGTACTTTTACACCCCACGGTTGCTGATAAAGAAACAAACCGAAAAAAGGTTAATCGAAATTAATTACCAACTAATTAATACTTAGTTTTTTAATGAAATTACAAGCAATTTAAACAGTCATCAATCTTATTACATTATTAAAGTCCTACTTTAAACAATGTAATATCATATAATGTCAAAATGTGATATTAACCTTAAGAAACATTGGATCAGCCACAATATCCTGAGCCAGGTCAAACAGGAAGTTAGGTAGTCCAAGTTCCTGTCTGATACCATGGGAGTCTTCTGCATCAGATATCAAGATCAGGTTGGAAAGGACAATGAGCGGCTGACGGAATTGACATGCCCCCTCTAGGACGCCGTCCAATAGCTGACCAAGATCAAAAGGTTTGTCAAAACATTTACAGTGTAATCAATAAAATATTTTGAGAGTGACACAAGTTTAATTGTTTTGGCTCTGTATTCCAGCACTTCATATTTTAAATGAAACAATGATTAAGAGGTTAAGGTGCAGACTGACTGCTTTAATGGTATTTACATCCATAAACTGTGAAACCTGTAAGATTTATGAAACCTGTAAGATTTACATTCCTTGTTTTACACAGTTCTCTACATCTTTAGGGACCAAAAGTAATTAGACAAAAAAAACATATTCTTAAAGTCATCATATTTAGTACTTGGTTGCAAATTCTTTGCATTCACCAGATGTTGGGTATTTACCCTGGTGATGCTCTGCCAGGACTGTACTGCAGCAACCTTTGGTTCCTTTTTACTTGGGGACATTTTTGCCTTCAGTCGTCTTCACTTCAGCAAATGAAACATAAGTATGCTCATCTGGATTCAGGTCGGGCAAGAACATTGCACTTTCTGAATTGTTTAGTGTCATTGTCTAGCTAGGTGTAGTGCTGTCTAATGACTTTTAATGCATTTCTTTGCACCTATTGCTGCCATCAGCATTTATATCATCAATGAAGACAAGTTCGCTTATTGCTGACGTCGCAGCCTCAAGTGGCAAAGTAATTATCATGATTTCAGGGATCCAAAGAGCCCGGAGACAATACCATCCATGAGTTTGATTGAAAAACCAAATATTTAATGTTTATGACACTTAATTCCAATTTGCATAATAATTTGGAACGCGGTGTATCTGCAGCCTTTGACACTGTGAACCATCACATCTGCTATCTACCCTCTCAGATCTCGACATCTCTGGCTCTGCACTCTCCTGGATTGCATCCTACCAGGTGACATGGAGGGGGTCTTTGTCTGATGCATGGACACTCCACTGGTATTCCCCCAAACTCTGGTCTAGGCCCTCTTCTATCTCTACACCAAATCCCCTGGCTCTGTAATAACCTCACAAAGACACATACCTAGGTGAAAACACATACGTCTGCATGCCTGGCTGATATCTCTATGTGGATGTCAGCACACTACCTCAAGATCAAGCCTGACAAGCCTGAGCTGCTCTTCTTCCGTAGGAAAGCCTGTTTGCCCCAGGATATGTCCATCACAGTTGATATCTGCACAGTGTCGCCATCCAAGAGTGCAAAGAATCTTGGCGTTACCCTGGACAATACCCTCTCCTTCTCTGCTAACATTAAGGCTGTGACTAGTTCCTGCAGGTTTATGCTCCACAAAAGTTGAAGAGCACAACCTTACCTCACCCAGAAAGCAACACAGGTAGTCATCCAGGGACTTGTCATCTCACGTCTGGGTTACTGCAACTCACTCTTGGTAGGACTTCCGACGAGCGCCACTAAACCACTTCATTTCATTCAGAACACAGCGGCCCACCTAGTGTTCAACCTTCCCAAGTTCTGCCACATCACCCCACTTCTACACACACTCCACTGGCTCCCAGTTGAAGCTCATATCCGCTACAAGGCGATGGTGCTCGCCTACAGAGCAAAAGGAGGAGCTCCTCCCCTCTACCTTCAGGCAATGCTCAAACCCTACATCCCTACACAGGCTCTCCGTTCTGCCACCTCTGTGCTCCTGTCTGTCCCACACCTTCGGCAAGTCAGCTCCCAATCCAAGCAGTCAAAACTCCTCTCTGTCCTGGCTCCTCAATGGTGGAACTGTTCGATCCTTTTCTACAGTAGCACTGTTTTTGCCTGTTCACTGTTTCAAATATTGACTGCTCTTACTACAGCATTGTGATTGCTTCACCCAGTTTCTCTGTACGTCACTCTGGATAAGAGCGTCTGCTACCGTAAAAGATTAAAATGTAAATGGAAAATGTAAAGCCAACTGTGCAAATACCTTTAATCACCTTAAAGTACAACTTCATGCATTTTAACAAGAACTAAATCATATTAGAACTAGGGCTGGGCGACAATTCAACATTTATCGTTATCGAGTTTTTGAAAATAATATAGAGGACAGATAATTACCAAGGCTTTGGATGTCATCAGCTTCTCTTTTAACCGACCTATGATGTGAAGGCTTTGGCTGGACATGCACTGCTTTGGGTCTGTTTCCTGTACCAACCACTCCCACTCGTCATCACTGTCCACATCCTGATGAACACAAGTAGTCATTTTGAATTTCAAACCTTGACAAGATGCAGATAAACTCATATTTTGCGGAGATCTCAAATGTAAAACCCTTGTCCCAGACTTGGTTTCTTTGACCCTATAGAGTAGGGCTGTGACGCTACTGGAATTTCAGGTAACGGTTATTTGCTGGTCAAGGCAGCTTCAGTGCCTGACTGGCTTTTAGGATTTGATTATATTTATTTGAATCTATTCTTCCTTCGACCCTCACAATAATACCATTTCCATTCGCTGCCAAACAACCTAAAAAGATAAGGGAGCCCTCTTTATGCCTGACTTCCTGGGGAAATGGTGTCCCTATATAAAGACAGAGTTATATTTCTCTACATTAATTTTACATCTCCAGAAAATTCTGGGTTTTCTTCCTGGTTGGTCAAGTTTTTTTGCATCATTTAAACCAATGGGTTTTACCTGGTTTTGCTTCAGGATCGGAATTTGAGAAAAATGTAATATATTTTAATATACATACTATATTGCAATATTGTATTGACTGTTGCTGCCTCATGGATAGGGCTCTCTTGCAAAAGACTGTGTCTAAATGCTTTAATAAAAAATAGAATTTTTTTATTTGCTATGCTTCTTTCGTGAGGAGTAAACATCTATTATTAATTCAAGATAATTACCTATTACAAAGGAACTATTTGAGAGGAGTATATAATAAAATAATTACGGTAGCTGCATCCTTTCAAAATCAGTACAGATGTAGGTGAAGATTAACAGTAATTTAGAGCAAATACAATAAACAAAATTGGTAACTCAATCATCAATTTTGATAATTTTTTTAAGATTCCAATTACTACTCTCAGACACCCACTGCTGCGAATAAGCTAGAGAGCAGTGAAGACAGTTGGGTAGAGCAGATGTAGACAGGGTGTAACAACGAATGTTAGCAAAACAAGTGTTCCTATTATTAAAGATTTTAAAGGGGTTGACCATTCAAGAAGATCATCCCAACTGAAATTGACCATTTCTAAAACACACTATTTGAAAAAGGTCACCTTGTCCAAATGTTACATCATCTTGTCTCAGAGACGTATCACCACCTATCACAATCCCACAAGCAGTGCAGCAAGTATTTCTGGGAGCAGGAGGCACTGCTGTCTCTGATTATATTGTTAAGAATTGGCTGTCACTCTTACTGTGTCTTCTAAACCAATGATGTGTTTGCAAGGTGGGACATTTCAGATAAGACAATTCAAATGGCTAATTCTGTGACTGGTCACGCCCTATGATAATTAATTTAAGAATGTTTTAGCAACTTTTTTAAATTAATGTTTTAAAACGTTTTTGGCACCTATATTATTTTCATGATGAAATTCATCCATCACCGATGGTGTCACAGTTATTCAATTACTGTCACAGCCCTACCTAAGGGGTTCGTTCCAAGAGCTTGACTAACCTGGCTGTGGAGCCTAACTGCACTCAGGCTGGTCCTGCTTAGGGACTTCTCAGACTGGGGTCGCTTCAGGGCTTGTCGGGGCCCCACCTCCACAGAGGGGAACTCCTGCTCGTAGTCCCGGCTGATCTGACCCCTGCTAGGAAGACTGGGAAACCCAGTTTTATGTTAACAAAAGCACATTTACCATGCAAACGGTGATGCAACCATCTAATGTGCAAATGCATTGATCACAGAAACTAGCTGTCTGTGGGGTGGGACTGGGAGGTCTGAGATCTCACTACAGCCCGTAGAATCCTTCCTGCAGTGAGAAGCAGCAACAATCTTCCTGTCTACTGTACCTGTTTGTGGACCCCTGGTGGGCTGACTGTTTGGGGTCCAGGCTCAGATTGGAGGCTGATTGGGCCAAATCTTGGTTCAATCCATCAGAAGGAGGCATCGGGTTGGACAAGGGCTTTACTGCAGGGGCTGCCCTGGAAGGTGCCTGACTAAAACCTTCCGTCTTTCCATTTCCCACCTGAGGACAGAGTTTAAATTAGCGTGCACGTCATGCTGAATGGAACAGCGAGTCCGTTCCAGCTTGTCCAGTCTTACATACTTATCATCACGTTACAAACGATGACATAAACAGGACTGGCACACAATCCAGCAGTTAAGAGCATTGCATTCCCCAAGTAACTGGGATCCCAAAGCTGGGAAGGTGAAAATAAAGCTCCCTAAGTAAATAAGAATAGTTCCCATTGAACTTACCTGTTGAAGGCACAAACAGACATAAATCGAATTACATCTTTAAGGTAAATAATTCCTAACTGCATGCTAAGTCCTCCCACCTGTCTTTTCTTCACGTCCTTCTGTTCCCTGACTTTGCGCAGTAACCTCACCCCTCCTCCGCATGGTGCTGTTTTCTGTGCTGCCTGCTGCAGCTTCAGAGCCTGTATGTCTGGGCTGGGGGTTACTGTCAGGGGGCTGGATGCACCAGGATCAGACAGCACTACAGACAATGAAAACAACACAATGA
The DNA here is from genome assembly GCA_016801145.1 of Umbra pygmaea. NCBI lineage: Eukaryota > Metazoa > Chordata > Actinopteri > Esociformes > Umbridae > Umbra > Umbra pygmaea. The sequence goes on from JACXGM010000830.1 coordinate 46,949, forward strand.
CATCAGAGCTCTGTCAAAAAAAAGTGTCTATGTGTATTAAATGTAATATATACTGTATACACACGTGTACCAATGCTCAAAAAACGTAAGGGAACACGCAATCCTTACAGTAAGTCAAGATTATATACACGCAATCCTAAACACCAAGTCAATTCAACTTCACGAATACAAATCTGTTCAGTTAAGAAGCAAAAGCAATTGTGAATCAGTCATGTGTTTTGGTGCAAATTAAAGTGACAAAAGTTGCACTGGAGAGGCAACAGCAAGACAACCCCCAAAAAGGAAATTGTTTTGCAGGTGGTGGCCACAGACAATTGCTCTCTCCTTATCCTTCCTGACTTTTCTTCAGTGTTACATTTTGCTAGTGTCCTTGTCTCTACTGGTAGCATGAGGCGATACCTGCAGCCCAATCATGCTGCACAGGTAGTCCAGCTCCTCCAGGATACAGTCTCAAGAGCATGGAGGAGATACCAGGAGATGGGCCGTTACATAAGGAGACCTGGACAGGGCCATAGAAGGGAATCAACCCAGTATAAGGACCAGTATCTGCTCCTTTGTGCGAAGAGGAACAGGAGGAGCACTGCCAGAGCCCTACAAAATGACCTCCAGCTGGCTATTGGTCTGGATGTTTCTGACCAAACTGTCAGAAACAGACTCCATGAAATCCTCAGACCCATCGTCAAAACTTACGTTGGTGCAGGGGGCCCTGGGTTCTTCCTGGTGCAGGACAATGCCCAACCTCATGTGGCCAGAGTGTGTAGGCAGTTCCTAGGTGACAAAGGCATTGATGCCGTTGACTGGCCCTCAGGACCACCAGACCTGAATCCAATTGAGAACCTCTGGGAAGTTATATATACAGCGCGTTCCAAATTATTATGCAATTTTGAATTGTCATAAATATGAAATATTTGTTTTTCGAATAAAACTCATAGATGGTATTGTGTCACTAGGCTCTTTGGATCACTGAAATCAATGTCAGACACCTGTGATAATTAGTTTGCCAAGTTGCCCCAATTAAAGGAAAACTACTTAAGAAAACTACGTAAGAAAGTTGTTCCACATTATTAAGCAATATGGGAAAGAAAAAGGATCTCTCTTGCTACGGAAAAGCATTAAATAGTGCAATGTCTTGGACAAGGTATGAAAACATTAGATATTTCACAAAAACTTAAGTGTGATGATCATACTGTGAAGATATTTGTGGCTGATTCAGAGTACAGATGGGTTTGTGCTGTTAAAGGCATAATGAGGAAGGTTACTGCCAGACAAATTCATTGGATTAAGAGAGCACCTGCTAAAATGCCAATACAAAGCAGCAAACAGGTATTTGAAGCTGCTGGTGCCTTTGGAGTCCCGCAAACCTCAAGGTGTAGGATCCTCCAGAGGTTTGCATTTGTGCATAAACCTACTATTTGGCCACCCCTAACAACTGCTCACAAGCCGAAACGGTTGCAGTGGGCCCAGAAATACATGAAGACTAATTTTCAAACAGTCTTGTTTACTGATGAGTGCTGTGCAACCCTGGATGGTCCAGATGGATGGAGTAGTGGATGGTTGGTGGGTGGCCACCATGTCCCAATAAGGCTGCGATGTCAGCAAGGAGGTGGCAGAGTCATGTTTTGGGCCGGGATCATGGGGAGAGAGCTGGAAGAAAAACAAGAACCGTACCTTCCGTAGCAAAATCATCTCATGCTGCAAAGAATACCTCTGTGTCATTGGCTGCTATGGGCATAAAATGAGAGAAACTCATGGTGTGGCCCCCATCCTCCCCTGACCTCAACCCTATTGAGAACCATTGGTGCATCCTCAAGCAAAAGATCTGAGGGTGGCAGGCAGTTAACATCAAAACAGCAGCTCTGGGAGGCTATTCTGACATCCTGTAGAGAAATTCAAGCAGAAACTCTCCATAAACTCACAAGTTCAATGGATGCAAGAATTGTGAAGGTGATATCAAAGAAGGGGTCCTATGTTAACATGTAACTTGCCCTGTTAAGATGTGTTTGATTGAAATAGCTTTTGATTTCAGTAAATATGACCTCCTAATGCTGCAAATTCAACAAATGACCAATTTAAGTTCTTTACAACCTATAAAATGTTTTGAAACTCTATTGTGCATATTAATTTGGAACAGTGCCTTTTCAGTTTTTTTATTTTTGAAAAGAATACTGTTTTCATTGGTTGGTTTGTTCATTGAAATTCGACTTCTACCCTAACAGTTGATGACTTGAAAATTATACTGACTGTCATTTGCATTAACTATTTAGGAAGATCCTGTAAAATATAGTGTAAAATATAATTGCATAATAATTTGGAACGCAGTGTATGTGCTTTCGATGCCGCCACATAGCGCCATAGATTGTCCAGGAGCTCACTGATGCCCTGATTCAGGTCGGGGAGGAGATCCCCAAGGAAACCATCTGCCCTCTCATCAGGAGCAACCCAGATGTTGTCAGGAGGGTATACAGGCACATAGTAGCCATACACAGTAATGCATCACATTATGAGTTGCCGAGATTAAATTCACGCAAGTTGGAACATCTTGTGATTTCAATTGTTGACTTTGATTTTTAGAGTGAGTTTATAACCAGCCCTCAATAGGTTTGTGATTTTGGTTTCCAATGACCGTCTAAGTCATGATAGTCAGTGGTTTGAGCCTGACTGTGGGTTCTCTGACTCTCCGCGGACCTCTTGCACAGGGCAGCGCATATTGGCATAGGGTTAGATAAGTCAAATTACAGTATGTATCCTGCCACTTCGCTCTCCGGTGACTCCTTGTGTCCACCTGTAAATTAAATCGCGAAAGTGTAGTTGGTGAACGCAATCATCCTGTGCATTATCTGACTAAAGGCTTCCGTGTTGGATGAGCAGTGTGAAAAGAATCGGTGGCTGGGCGACATGTGGTTGGATGAACCATGTGCACACCCCTCGCCATCCCACAGATCTGTCCAAGGAGTTTGTATCCTCACAAACAATTCAGTAGGCTGCAGAGCTGGCCGTGGTGCTGAATCCACCTGTTGTGGCTTTAAATCACTGCGTGGGAGTTTCGCTCACTCCAAACTTGCAACATCTGTGGCATTGTGCTGTGTGATGAAACTGCACATTTTAGAGTGGCCTTTTATTGTGGCCAGCCTAAGGCACACCTGTGCAATAATCATGCTGTCTAATCAGCATCTTGATATGCCACACCTGTGAGGTGAATGGATTATCTCAGCAAATGAGAAGTGCTCACTAACAAAGATTTAGACAGGATTGTGAACAATATTTGAGAGAAATACATTTTTACTTTTTCTTTTGTTTACATAGAAAAAAGTCTTTAGATCTTTTGAGTTCAGCTCATGATAAATGGGGCAAAGACAAAAGTGTTGCGTTTATATTTTATTCAGTGTTATCAAATGGTGGTTGAAAGGAGAAATGCACATCCCTAGTGAAATGCATACATTTTAAGAAATATTTGCATTTGCTAAATGGCATATATAATGAAAAGGTATATGGCAAAATGATGTCTGAATAAATGTAGTAATAAAAGATGTTACCTAAAACTCCATCAGCAACAAAGGGGTGTTTTAGGAGGTGTGGCCATGACAACCTCTTCTGTGGGTCTTTTGTCAACAAACCTTTTAAGAATGTCTGGTATGGAAAGATTGATAAAGGGACAATAAGTTAATACTACCCTACACATAAGCGTGAAAAAAAACAAGTCACAACAGCATATCAAACGTTTACTTGTTGTTTCAATGTATAACCTAGTGTAATTCAGTTAAAGCACTGGGTGAACTCAGAAATCACCAGGACTGTCATACCGTGCATGTCTGGCTCATTGTGTTTGGCCATTTGACCTGGTCCCTGACTATGAGCTGCACCAGCTGAAAAATTGAGTTGGTGTAGAAAGGCGGCGCCCCCGTGTGGAGCTCATAGAGGATGCAACCTAGAGACCACAGGTCGGATGTGTGGTCGTAGGGCTTCTCCTGTACCAGCTCAGGGGACATGTAGAGGGGAGTCCCCTTAATGGAGGTCAGAACCAGAGTGGAAACACTCATTGCTCTGGCAAAACTGGAGCACATGTAACAAAGACACGGTGGAACATACAGAATGTTGTTTAAATAGGTATCATTCAACACTCGTTTACTCCACTCAGTTATGTGATGAATTGTACATTTTGTGCCCTCATCATTAATAAGACTTGTGGTTCTCAAACATCTCCACTTGGACCCCCAAAAATGCCACAGTTCAGCTGTAGCCCTGAACTATCAGATCAGATTCACTGATGCAATGTGTTGATTAGTAGACAATTTTAAAGGAGGTGTGCGAGTTCAAATACATGTACTGGCTAGGGGTCCTCGAGGAAAGGTTTGAGAACCATTGAATTATAACTAATTGACTTAAAGTACCTTAAATGCCCCCTTTCTCCACAAAAGCAGACCCTTCAGCACTAAACACACTCACCCAAAATCACAAAGCTTAACCACGCCTCCTTTGCCTAACAGAATGTTTTGTGGTTTCATGTCCCGGTGAAGGATGCGGTGGGAATGCAAATAATACAAAGCTGAAACCAACTGGCAGGCGATCTCACGGACCTTGGTTTTAGAGGAAACGTATATTGCATCAATGGCTGCTATTCAATCTGTCCTAGGCAATATTTTACTTTGCAAGTATCATACAGTATTTTAAAAACAAAGTCATATTACAATTTAAATGACTCTACCTGGGTCTCTGGTAAATGTCCATCATCTTCGAGAATCTGGAACAATTCCCCCTCTGCGTACTCAGTGACAACAACAACCTGAATATACAGCATAATATTCGTTGTTGGTAAAGTATGCTACACGTTGACTTGTTGTTTTTTCGCCTTGATGGCTGTAGTGAGTGAATTAAATTGTAAAATTTCCGTAGTTTCTAGGCGAATATGGCAACGGCAATTACACACCTCCTTTTCAGTCTCAAAGCTGTCTAAGAGCAACACTATGTTTGGATGTTGAAGTCCCTTCATGATGTCTATTTCCCTTTTGAGACTACGCAGCTCTTTTTCTGATCGGCCCACCTTTGGAATAAATTTCAGAGCCACGACCTGGTAGTAGAGAGAGAGTACAGGGCTAAAACAAGTTGGAAATGCAAGCTTTCAGGTGGCATTCGGCAGACTTAGCTAATCACAGTCATGTATGTGTATTAATCTAAACTCAATACTTTAATAATAATAATAATATGTGATACTTACTTGGCCACTATACTTCTTACGTCCTTTATACACTCGTCCAAAGGAGCCCTCTCCTATCATTTCCAAAACGTGATACAATTCCATACTTAGTCAATTTCTGAGCTATAGCTATACGTTAGCTAACAAAACGTGTTCCTCTGGGTCACTATTCCTCTTAAAACTACTGCTGGAAAATGTTGCAACATTTCTTTGTCTCAGAGGACATTAACATACATATTTTAAGCCATAATATTAGCTATTGTTTTGCACCAAGCTGTAACTTGCGGTCTGTGCGAACAAATTAAGAGCGGTTGTCAACTTATTGCACCTGAAGAAAACGCCGTTTTGAAATACTCTCAAAAGAAACACGTAATACTGTTATTCATGATTAACACACTGTATGGATTTTTTAATAATACATGATATATGTATATTAAATACTTATTGGCGATGTATTTGGTGATTTATATAACACAGTAGGGTATATTCCAAGCAGGCGTTTGAGAAGGCAGCACATATGTAATGGGACCTTAGCCTAGCAACCGACGTTGCGTTCTAGCAACGGATTCTTTTTTCAGTAAACGGATCATGTCTATGCGTGTCATTTTTTCTGGCAATAGAAAGAGATTGGAAAGTAATAAGGAATAAAATGCAAGAACATACAAATTTCTTAATTTATTTGGTTATAATTTCAGTGCAATACACAAAGTACACTACATGTTCATATCACACAAAACACAAACACACACACACACATAAATTACATTTTACTCGTACTAAGCTATTTACATATTACGCCATGGTTATGCTAGAGTAGACATTTGGCATCTATAACAATCATTTGGATAATAAATTGTACTATCTGGGTGTCCAAAGTATTGTAAACAAGGGGACAATTCAGTAGTCCTACAGCTTGAGTAAACTGAGTTATTGTATTGAGTGGCATTTGTGTAACGTGAGATGTAAGTGGGGTCCACAGATTCAGAGTATTCATAAAGTCTGGGGATTTCCAAAGAGTTTGCATTCCCTGGTGTGCAAGCTGGAGTTGACGTGTCCATTGTTGACCAGGTGGCCTGCAACAAAATTTAGCACATACAAATACTGTACATCAATATGCATAGGATATGTGAAATAAGAAATATGCATCAAATTTCTTTATTTATGTATATGTTTCAAATGTATTTCAATGTGTGATATACAACTGGGAGTAAACAGTTTCGAAAATTTTGCAGTGACGTCACCAAATGTTTTTGGGCAATTTACAGTGGCCATGTTGGGAATTACCGAACGCGCTGAGAAGGTGTATTTATTGACTGTCATGTCAGAAACATGACTGGCACAATGGTGTTTAGCTGTTCAGGTGTCTGGAGCATTACTTTAAGGAGCTAAGGACACAACCTTAGACATTTAGGAATAATAGTACATTTGAGGGCAAATAGAGGAAACTGGAGAGAGTCACCAATAGCCATGGAGTACATAGATATATTTTCGCTGTGTGAGAGGTTGTTATGAATACCTGTCCATCCCTAGAGTCTTGGTGCATTCCAACTCCAAGGGACCAGGGATCTTGATTAGTGGAGTTGAATGGCCCACTGTAGGCTGAAGGTTCCGTTTGCCCGAGTGTGCTGAAGTTATCACTGTACAATGAGAGACACTCTGTCACATAATCACTGGAGTTGTCCTCACAGGGCCAGAGCTGTGCGCTTGTCTCTGGCATAAGACTTATTCGAGGTGTGCTGACAGCATGTTGATACCAAGTGCTGGCATATTCCTGTAAGAGGTTAAAAATGTATGAAATTTTAAAAAAATGTATTTATGGCACCTTGGGAATACGAGATTGACATTATTACTTTAATGTCGATATGGATATTTTATTTCTCAATCATGTTCTTGATGACAGAACAGTAGAAAGCATAGGCTAGGGCAGTGTTTTCAGCCCTCTCCCCAGGGAACACCAGCCGTTCCATGTATTTGATCTATTTCTGAGTTAGCACACCTGATTCAACTCATCAGCTAATTATCAGGCTCTTGATTAATGACTACAGTGAGCTAGTTCAGCAGCCACAGCTAAACTGTGGAAGGTCCGGTGCGCCCGAAGGAGAGGTTGTAATAAAACACTGGGCTAGGCAGACAGGCCTATGGTCAGACATAGAAGAAGGGGACAGATAGCGACTGAGCCGAGCCTCGAACCCCTTTCGCCAGGGATATACGTGGTTTAGAGTTGGGAGCTTAGACCACTACACCAAACTCTAACACACATTTACACATGCCATCAAAATACTATTATCAAGCACTCCAGTAGCTATTATGCAAATCGTAGTCCATTCTGTATTTTTCATGCTTTGACAAATTTAATGGAATGTTGCCCATGTTTTGTTGTAAATAGTTTTTATTATTTTTTTTATTGCAAATCATGACTGCTTTGTTGACCTGCCAGCTACTGGAGTGAGACCGGTACACTACGCTAACAAAATACATTTACCAAAATGTTGATGTCAGAGTAGTCTAGTTTGTCAGTGAAGCAAATATGCCAAATGTTGATATGGGAAGAGGTCAGACGGGAGGTGTGATCGCTATATTAAAAAAGCATTAACTGATACAGAGTAGACTTATAGTTATTTTTCTCCATTCCACATTCGCCACACCTGTCTAGAACCAAGGCAAAGCAACTGTCGAGGTAGGCCTACTACTCTTTGGTGTGAAAAAGGATGCTTACACGTTGTTTAAAGTATGTGGATATACGGCTTCTGTCTCCGGTTCACATTTGCTGTTCAAAACCAGCCTAGGTCCCTTTAAGAAAAATTCAATTTTGTTCACAAAACTGTGTCTAAACACATAATTTTAATCATTTTGACTGAGGTGTGTTTACACTTTTTTTCCTCTTTCTGTTCATTTAGTTTTTTTTAATGAAAATGTTCTCAACTTACCGTTGCCACTTTCTTTTGATGAGCTCTGCGATTTTTCAGCAATTCTTTGACGGTGACCTTCACCCGAACACCTTGATAAACCTTTGGCTTTCCTGCCTCACGGAAATCTATAAACAATACGACAAACATTATTATTGTTTGCACCGTGGCTTTTAGTCTAACAACGTAAAATGATCAGCTAAGCTCTCTGATGTACCGTAATTATTATGCGGATTATTCTGCTTCGCTTATGTTTAAACCACATTATCAGTAGGTTGTGGCACCGCGGTGGTCCCCATTTATATCCAGTGTCAATTTTAATGAACTTGGTTATAAGTAGAAAGAACTATCTCAAGTTATTGTTTTTTGTTTAGCCCCCACACAAGTTTAGAAATTATAGTTAAAAAGTAGTCTACTCACCGCATGACATTTTGCCCGACGATTCAAACTTTGCAAACTGATGAGGACAATTGGTGGACAGCGGCAGGGTGCTGGATCGGTTTAAACTGTTAGCTACTCATAGACTATAGCGAACACCAAACCTCGGGAAAAACTCAACTCAAAGAAATAGGTACGCGTCGGTTGTACGTTTCTATTTTTACTTCTGCGTTTTGTGCTTCATATATACAGTGTATAACCTTGTCGTCATAACGATTAACAATGATTGTGGGAAATGTATTTGAATATTCAAAAATATGCATGTTAAAAAAGTGCCGGTCTAAGGCGACCTCTACTGTCTGAACTCCATGGTAACAATCCCCCCAAATGAGGCAAGGATGCAAAATCATATAGCCTACTTTTCTTGAATAAGGTTTCCAATGTCTATAAAACACGCACGCGTGTTCTCACGTCCACGAACACACAATGATGATTTTTAAAACACTTGCCAAGAGGCAAATTAATCCCAATGAAGAACTGGGAGAGTACAGAAATGCTCACAGGCTGATCTATAGAAAACTAAAAGACAAATATTAATATAACCAAATAAAGAGGTGTGCAATTAAATGTATATACAAATTGAACTTAGTGTTTACATATATTGGACAACAGAACAGCAAAACCCACATTTACTTATGTTGACTTTTAGCCATTTCTAAAAAGAAATTTCTCCACCGCATTTTGTGTAGTGAGCTGTACATATCCATAAATGTCCACAATAATGTGTCTGAAAATTTGTCAGTCAGGTCAGAATGTATCAGTAGGCCTTCCTGGGTTCATATGGCAACCACGTGCCAGTCCCATCATCCTTGGCCCAGGAGGCATCACTTATGGGGACAGCTTCGCTGCCAGGGTCCTCAGATGGCACCGGTGATACCTTCACCCCAGGAGGCTCCCCTGATGATGCCATGTATGTATAGCTGGATGGGTAGCTGGATGAAGGGGCATACGAGGAACTAGGGTAATGCACCTCTTCCAGTGGGTGTAGGGAGTAGGGCTGAGAGCTAGACAGGGACAGGGTGGATCCTCCACCGCGGCTGGGAATAAGCCGGTAGAGAGAGGGGCTGTCGGCCTCAGTCGAGGCCAGACCAGAGGAGGCTGTGGTGGGCACGGGGCCTTCAGAACATAGGACTTCACCCTGGCTCACAGAGTCTCCATCAGGCGGTTCCCATGAGTCTCTCTTTTGAGGGAAGACAGATGGGAAGAGACAGATGGGAAGAGACAGGGGACAGGTTAAGAGAGAAACACACAGATTAGACTTAGAAACATCCTGACAGTTAACCTACAAAATGGAAATAATCATCTTTATCTGAGGTTGTGAGGATAAATCAAAATGTAATGTAAAGCATTTGACAAGTGTCTATTGCCTTTTCCAACTACATGCATTAAGGACTCTAAAGAAATACCCTCATGCCCCTGTGTCTTTGTCTCTGCAGCAGACTACTGCATCTCTATGGTAACCAACAGCTTTACATTAAATATGTTTGTACCAGAAGGGGATGTGAGGATTCCCCAGAAAGCGATGGCAACAGGTGAGGCAGTGACGAGGTAGGGAATAGTGATCCTCCGCTTGCAGAGAAGGCTGTGGCACCACGGTAGTCCCCAAACGATTCAGGTGAATAGTAACTGTCGATATAGGCTGGGTAAGTGGATGAGTGGTCGTAGGACAGGGCCTTGCCGCCAAGGGCTGAACTGTAGGTATCGGACGGGTACTGCTTAGTGGATGTGCTGTAGTCTGAGTCTGTCAGATAGGGCCTCCGCATGCTGTAGTAACCAGGAAGCATGTGGGATCCTAAAGAGTGTAGATGTGAATCTTACAGTGTAATCCTGTCACCCCTTTTCCATATACAACCTTTATATACATTTATTTAAAATGACAGTTACACTTTATTTGGAGAGTCTGAAATTCCATCTGTAGGTGCTCTACAGATAATTTGTTGATGATATGACTATCAAAAAACTATCAACAAACTATCTGTTGATAAGCAAATAATAGTGTAGTTTAAGGTTAGGGGTAAGTTTAGAATATGTTTTAGGGTAATGGTTAAGGTTAGGGTTAACATTAGCGGAAGGGTTAAGGTTAGGATTAGGGTTAGTAGATAGTTTGTTAAAATGTTGTTGATAGTCTGCAGATAATCTGTAGAGCATCTACAGATACACTTTTTGGAGTCTCAAAATAAAGTGTTACCAAAATGACAGTAACAGCATATTGTTTTACTATATAGTGCCTATTTAAAGTCTGTAACCCCTTGCCACTTTTAGTTGAAAAAAAAGAATTAAAAGGGTAACTTGACTTGTCATTCACACAATTTACTTAATGTTTTCAAAGTAAAATACAATTTTAGAACATTTTTGAATTGGCAGAAACTATGAAAAGATGTTGAAAGCATTAGTTATTGGCATGCTTGATTCCCAACCAAATTTTGCTAACATAGGGCAAGACAAGTCAAGGGTTTCTGTTCTACCTTATTAATTGCACCCACCTGGTGTACCACGTCTAAATAGTCCCAGATTAGACAGAACTTGCTTCGAGGGCCAGAATTGTCTATGTCTGACCTACTGTAGGACAACTTAGAAAATATAATGCATATTCGTACAGATGCTGAACTAAGACTGGTATAGTCATTGTGCTTCTTACAACACATTTGTATGTCTCTGTGACTAAATTGGTGGCTTTCAGCAATGATGTGAAATAATTTATTGTTACCCAAAAAGCAACGCTTGAGTAAACTAGTAGCAGAGATAAACGGAGCAGTTAAAACCATTTTCAGCACATCTGGAACAAGTTGAAATAATTGTCTGCTGATGAATTTTGCTCCAGTCTATAAACAGTTGACATTATGACGGACTATCAAGCCTACAGTGACGATTTTACATCCAAACTTCTAGTGGGGCACAAATTACACCCTACCACAAAGCACATACTGTATCAACCATGTAATATACTATTTAGTACAAAACACAGCAACATATACACAATTTCACATCATATCTCATTTCTCATTTTAAACCAGAGGCGAATTGCCACGACATTCCACACAACAGCTTTACCAAACTAGCCAGAAAGACAAGCACTGAAAATAGAGTAAAAATCAGATATGTACATTGTTACTAGCTTCTTCCGGATGGTCCAACTGACCAAAGCTCAACACTGAGCATTAACTCACAGTTAGAATGTGGCAAATGGCTTTTTTCACCCACCAAGCATAAGCATAGAAAATAACAGCAAGCACTCGGGCATGCACACAGCCACGCTCAGGTGTGTTGGAACGAGTTTGATATTGTGGGAGACACACCGTATATTTTTCTTTGCAAATCGTTCTTATTATTAGGGGGGACCACATTGAATACTTCTAAGATTGGGGGGTACATGTCCCCCCCAGCCCCCCCTGCTCCTATGCCTCGCTTGACATTTGGTGTAGACAAAATCGATGAAAAATACAGATTCAGCATTTTTGATAACCATTAACAGTACAGTTTATAACATTATTTAGATCAAATAATATCTTACGGGCACTAAATGTAGACGTTAACAATACAATTTGCGCAACAATGCCATCTTGTGGGGGACAATCCCACTTGCCCCTAATATAGAATCACCACCTACTACCAAGCTATGCAACAGTCATTAGATCATTAGCGGAGATTAGTAAATATGCATAGAATAACTCAAAATATGAAATACCCCCCATCAATAATCAAAACCTACATAAGATCAACTATCACTTCTCAGGGATTTCAATTACTAGAATGGACAGTGGATTTGGACAGAAACTTGCCATTACCTGATTTGCCATATCTAATAGTCACAGTGATTTTCATTTCCAGAAGAGTCTCCCTCAAACATGTAATTCAACACTTTTATATGTGTTGAGAAAATATGGTAGATTGATTCATTGCCTGTAATGACTGTCAAATTTGCTCACCCTACAGTGTGAAAACATTTGCAATCAATACATTTATTGACTTTGATAGTTTGTAGCAGATTGTGGAGATCGGTAGGCAATTTAACTTTTAGATCTGGACATACTACTAACTGTGTATGACAAGACCAGCATGTAGCATTACACATTTTGTCCCTCCTTATGCCTGTGTAAAAGCTTCAGCTACAGCCAATATTACTATAAGCTCCAATAGCAGACTCACCTGGCATCTGTACAAAGGTTGCCTGGGAATGACTTGTCCCTGCCTGCAGATGAGACAAAAGAGTGATTGTTATTACATATCACGCTGGAACCACATGTGTGGGTATTCTCATGGAACCAGTTTTAAACGTACAGTAGCCATAATACATTCACTTACTAAAACACTATATATCTGAAAAACTATTTTCTGAAGAGTACAATGTTTAGTTTAAAGTTCAATGTGTTGTTATTAAAAATTTATGTGGAATTAATTATGTTCACTTTTGTCAAAGGTTCTTATTACTGAAAGTTTACCAAATTAAATGATTATGTTAATTATATGGCTCTTTAGAAAATTTGAACTTATTTCAATGAACCACAACATATTTATTTGCAGCATTTCCATTCAATATCATAAAATTGTTATACTAGTGAAGATTATAGTGAAGTATAATATTTCTGAAGATATAGATAATTTTCTCAACTTATTTCAGAGGTGAAAGACATGTTTTAATAATAATTATTTTTGGTTTGGTAGTTGTTAAAATAATATATACACATTTTCTAAAAGAAACCCACATTAGTTACATTTTTCTTTAGAAATATACATTTCTCAAGAATGACCATGAGTGTTGTGTGTTCACAGGCATGCAATATGCAAAACACTGCACTGAACTTAGAACATGCACACAATTCCGGTGAAAAAAATGAAAGGAAATAAGCAATGAGAGAGTGAGAGTGTGTGAGAAGCTGAATGAGACTCAGGGGAATGGAAGGAGAAGGAATGGAGGGCAGGCAAATATTGTGGCTAGAAATTTGTATGTCATTTGCCAATTTGACATTGGGATGTGCCCTACGCCCCACGAAGTGCCATTTCGCCAGTGAGTACACAAACTAATTCACTACAGCACAAAGAGGGCCATGACTGATTGAGGCTTATGGCTCAGGGACGCTGTACTGGTTTAGTTCATTATTCCATGCCTATGTAAGCACCCAACATGTGACAAAAGACATGAGAGTTAAATTGACTTGTGCTTCCCATCATTACCTAAAGTGTAATTTGTAGAGATTCAATATTCCTGCATCCTACTGTTAAAGAGGTAGGCAGCTCTTCAATCGTCTGTGGGGGACCCAAAGACAAAACATGCATCTCCACAATATTCACAACCCACATTTTGACATTTTAATTTACCTGAAATAATTAAATATGAACTGTCATAAGACACAAGTGTAAACAAACCATGACTAAAAATACAGCTTACAATAGATATTATTTACGCGAACCAAACTTTCTAAACCAGCCAATTATCCCCAGCCGTGTCTATGAGAACGTCTGTGTTTATTTAATCATCCTTCATTCCCATTCACGGTTGATGAAGAAAAAAGTTGACAATCCTTTGTGGCCATATTCATTGCACTAACGTGTCTCAGAGAGAAAAACAGGCGGCCATTTTATGGTGTGGTGAGGAGCTTGTTGTCTTTCCGTGTTTGTTCTAGACCAGGGTTTAGAAGTGGACTGCAATGGCCTAACCTCAGCTTAAACAGTCTAGGGCCCAACAATGGTTTACTTGTTTGAGATGATCTGCTGGGGAGAAGGCTGTCAGCTTTGGCAGGTGCTTTCTGATTGAGGTCACTGATAGGTGACCTACTACCAGTGACAGCCCAGCAGAGTTGTGGCCTGCTGTCAACGAACTACAGTTGGAACATGTCATGGCTAATAGCGATGTGAGGTGAATGAGTCGCATAGCCATGAATAAAGAATAACCTGCCATTCATGTAGGATATTAGCGTTGTGTGTGTCTGTATGTACAAACTGTTGACATTGTTATTATGAAGCCTGTTGGGAGTACACACTCACACTCGCTCTCACACTCCATCTCTACGGATATTTCCTTTGTGTGGTCAGTGGTCACCATGATTGCTGATTCAAAAGAAAGGCGATACAGAATGTAAATATTCGTAACGAAAGACTGAAAGACAAAAAAAGATAAAAATGGATGGGAACGAATGTTGAGAAGTAAACTCACGTTGAACCTGGGAACGCTTGTCTGCTTCTGTCTTTTCTCTGCCAACAGGTCCTTGACTGTATGTTTGACCCTTACACCTTGATATACCCGTTTGGAGTACTCTGTAAAGAAACCACCAGAAAGTCAATGCCTAATGTTTATCGAGTGAAGAAAAAAATTAACAATTATCATTGTTAACAATAGCTGCACTAGATCCACCAAGAGAGTTTCTGAGTATGTGTAAATGTACTTAGCAAATATAGGTGATTCAGATTTGGTCAAATTAATAGCCTGAGGCAGCTTTTTCATTCATCTTTACAGTCAGTTTGTACAAGCAAACTTGTACAGCTAAACTCATCCAAATGATGCTATGTTGAATGTAAGTATCTTTGCACAGATTTTTTGACAATTATTATAGTATTATACCTTAGAATTACCTATTTGAGATTGTATAGCAATATTGGCTACAACATGCATTGTCCAAACTGCCTTTATTTCATCTTCTGTAATGCCTTTTTGATTAAGGCATTTTAAATAGTCTGGAAGAAGGACTATCAGTGATATTCCTTTAATGTAAATTGAAATACTTAGAAATGTAACTGTTGTAACATGATAAAAAAAATCTAAATTAGATAAAAGTTTAAATGTTCAATAAGTTAATGATGTACGTATAGAAAATGTTGATGTTTTAAATATTTCATGAGAAGCTTTTGTGAGAAGCATAACAGATACCAGTGGCAGGGGCACCCCCAAGGAGGGGCCAGGGTGGGTCAAACAAAAATCATTTAATTTAATTTTTTACCCTTGTCACTTTTACAGCTGAGCCTTGTATTACAACAATAAAAACATATACAGAAAATATAAATATACATATATAAAAAACAAACATTAAGTAAAACAACCACAACAATAAAAATATAATTTATCAGAGATTTAAACTGTCTGCAAGACACCAATTAAAGCTGTATAAATGTCTTTTTAAGGGAAATTACAATGAACCTACTCTATTTGAGAAACAATGAATCGCCTAACACATGTATGTACAGATACATAACACATTAAAACAGGATTGTTGTTGTTTGCTGTCAAAACTTTAACTGTAAACTCAATCAATTTGACTGTCTCTGTCATTTCACATCAGATATTTACATATTGCTGTTGGTTTCGGTGTGCCACCCCAAGATTTTCAGTGGCCCCACACTCTTAAAAATAAAGGTGCCAGGAAGAACCAAAAAGGGGGTTTCACAGCGATGCCATAGAAGAACCTTTTTTGGTTCCCCAAAGAACCTTTCACTGAAAGGTTCCTTGAAGAACCAATTTTTTCTTAGTGCTATTAAGAAATTTGAAAGTAATGCATAACTGCCCAAAACTAAACATGTTGCCTTTTATGTTACTAATATAAGTTTACATATATTTTGCAGTCTAATTAACATAGGAAGCACAAATCTATTTATAGCGGTCAGTGCAGAGATTGTTGCACACCACCACAAATAATTAAATGTATGGGAAACACAAATTTACTCCAAAAATGTAAGGTCACATGAGATTAATGGTGAAGAACCATTATATAATCTAAAGTACTTTTTGGGGCTACAAAGAACCTTTTGTGCAATGGAAAGGTTCTTTAGATGTTAAAGGTTCTTCAAAGAACCATATACCCCAACAAAGAAACTTTGAAGAACCTTTATTTTTTAGAGTG